>JAPPVO010000032.1:99613207-99714782 GCA_030407325.1 Camellia japonica
CCACTCACAGTATATATCAAGCTCGAAAATGGATCACTCAAAAGCCAAACAAAGCATGCAATTTATTGGCCTTAAGAGTGGTATTGAAAGAGGTGCATCATGGAGACACCAAACAGAGCTGAGCCCTTCTACAAAGTTGTAGGGGGGCTCAAAATAAGCCTAAAACCAGTAGGGGTCGGAGCCCAAAACAAAAATCAAATAGGGTAAAGAATTGACTCAAAGTTGTACTAAAAAAAAAGGAAATAGAGTCTTACCCTTGAAGATCTAACTTTGATGGCTTCTTGGCTTCAATTTGTTGATCCCTAGCCTTTGAAAATCACTCATTTGCTGCTGAAATGGAGGTGGTGATGGTGGTGCTTAGGGTTGATGAAGAGAGGAGCTAGAAACTTGAAGCTTTTTAGGGTTTTTGGCTATGGAAATGGAGGTTTTGGAAGAGAGGCTCTTGAGATGAAATTTTGTAACCTCAACAAAGGAGCTGTCCAGCCCCTTAAGAGGACCAAAAAGGGTGTAAAAGGGGAGGGAAATGCATCCAAGCTTTCCCTCCCAAAATATCCCCCGGAGGACAGGGATATTTTGAAAAGCAGCTGGACAGCTGTAAAGGGTTCAAAAGCAGAAAGCTGGCCGGCCAGGTGGATTTCTTGAAGGTGGCCGGCCGGCCACCCCACTGGTCGGCCAGCCACTCCCCATGGCCGGCCGGCCATGGCCAAAAATGAAGTCAACAATTAATGGCCGGCCACCAACTTTTGGTGTCCTCCCAGGTGTGTAGAACAAGGTCCCAAGGTTGGAATTTGGCAACTCTGAAACAAGAGTCACAACATTGAACTTGAAAGAGAGGCTCAAAAATGAAAATCACAATTACTGGCCGGCCATCACTTTTTAGGGTCCTCCCATGTGCCCTCATCACAAATATGTAGTTTTGGTTGGAAGAAAATG
Organism: Camellia japonica; assembly: GCA_030407325.1. Classification (NCBI taxonomy): domain Eukaryota; kingdom Viridiplantae; phylum Streptophyta; class Magnoliopsida; order Ericales; family Theaceae; genus Camellia; species Camellia japonica. The sequence goes on from JAPPVO010000032.1 coordinate 99,614,141, forward strand.
GCCCTAGGGTGTTCAACATTAGCCCGGAAGTGAGAAAAACGGGCGCCGGAGGAGCATAACTGGTTATCTGAGATAATTGCTGGCCTCCCACCCTCCAGTGATCTTCCTGGTGCTAAAACAGAGGTACCTGCCAAAATTGAACAAAAACTAATGCAAAATGAATGCTCGGGGCCCAAACCGCGAGGTTCGGGGCCCGAAAACCGGCTGTAAGCACCGAAAGTGGCATTCAGCCACGAAGTGGGTATCTAAGACCCCAGTGTGCCTCGTTATGATAAAACAGAGGTACATGCCAAGAACCGGAGGAATCGGAGACGGTTGGGCGGTCCCGAACCGAGGCACACGGCCTGACGGCTCCGAAAACCGGGAACCGGGCTCCGAAATGGGCAAAATGGCCTACGGCCACAAAAAGTAGCGTACGGCCACTGAGAGATGATCTGCTAGACCTCTCCCACCCTTCAGGAAAGAAAACAGAGAAAACCGAGTCTGGTTCGCAAACCGAGGCAGGGTATGGAAGAGAGTTCGGAAGTCCGGAGGCAGGGCGCACGGCCGCGACTCTGAGACTTCTAAACGAGCACAATATGCAACATCACCGAGCGCTCAATCGGTGACGTCTGAGTCTTAAGGTCGGTCGAAAATGGGGTGTCTACAGATGGGCAAAGGTGCCAAGTTTGCAAATCAATGTAAAATGAATGCAACGAAAACAAATGAATGCTACACACTCTATCATGTTGGGATCAAGAGTGTCGACGACCGAGGATTGAGGCGTGTTTCGTCACTTTAAGTACGAACACACCTTATACCTCATGTTTGGTTTGACACCCCAAACCAAACACAATGCAATGCATGTATGCAATATGGCTCAAATATGCAAGATGGCTCATGTATGCAATATGAGGCTAAGTTAGCAAAGCATGCCAAATGCAATGCAACCTAAACATGCAAATGTACAATGTGCTAAGCATGCAAGATGCAATGCAATGCGACCTAACATGCAAGCTAAGCTAATGTAACAAGAACATGCGAACATGATATAATGCAAGCATGCAAATGATGTAACAAGATGCAACATGCCAAACATGCAACTATGTACAAGGATGGGCTTAAACCGAAATGGGAGGCCTCAGCCATACCCCAAAACAGTGGCCAATAATGATGTAACAAAAGCACGAATCACACATGCAAGCATGCATGCACCAAGGCCCATCACTTAAGGCATAAAAGAGGCAACTCTAAGCATACTTAAAAGAGACAAACATGGGCATTTTACAAATATGCTGAGCTCTGAAATCATGCTAAAAGGAGTGCCAAATCCAAACACACAAGTGAAACATAGCATGCAAAGGGGCCCAAAGCTTGAGACCAACCAAAGGGTTCAAATCATAGCCATACCAACCAAGCCTTAAAGAGCCAAAATGACTTAAATCAGTCCTAGGGCAGACCAAAACAAGACTAGAACATGTATGGAACATGGCCAAAACATGCTAAGAAATAGGCACCAAACACAAAGGCATTCAAGACTACAAAGAGACCACTCCATTACAACTATCACAACCAAACATGGCATGGACTTTTCAACAAAAAACAGAGTTATAATATACCAAAAGGAGCCCCGAAACCCACTGATATGGTAGCTTGAAGACTTAAACAAAGAGGCATGCACAATGACTTATTTTTAAGGCACAAAAGAACAACTCTTCAAAGCATTGAGAGGATGGTAAATGCAAGCATACGAGCATGAAACATGGACTGAAATATGATCTCAGGTGATGCCAAATCATGAGAAAGGTCAAAGTAATGCATGTTAATGACTCACATACCCGAGGCTAACAAACTAGAATGCATGGTGGCTATACAAAGCGATGTAAGCATGACCAAAAGGACACCAAAAAGACCTTAAGCATGGCAAAACAGAGCTAAAATGTTCTTGGAACCAAACCAAAATCATGCTAAAATGCCACCTTACAACATGATGCATGTTAGGCCAAAACATGGGATTACAAGACAAGCATATGATGCATGCAAGAGGCCATTAAACCAACTTAAAATAGAGGTATAACATGACAAAATATCACTAAATACCCACTGAGATGGAGCCAAAATCGACTAAGCATGCATGCTACCCTTATGAGCCAAAAACACAAGCATATGAGACACAAAGGGAGAGGGGTGTCCCTCCCCTATACAAGACCTCAAAACTGCTTCACCACCACTGAAAATCCTCTGGATTTCAGTGGTGAGAAGGCCAATACACGAAAGTTCCAAAGCTCAACAAAGAAGGCACAAAAAGAGGCCAAACAAGGCCTAAGAAGGGGAGGACGACCCCCAACACCAAAATGACCTTAAACAAACATCTTAAGCATGAAAATACAGAACTTTTTATCAGTTATACACTAAGCTCAAAACAGCATGCAAGATAGGCTAAAAGCTAGTGCAAAAATGGAGAATATAAAGCAATAGTGCTCACCCTTGAAGAACACTTCAAGAACAGCAACTCCAGCCCCCTCCTTTTGATCAAAACCAACTCAAAACTCCAAGAACAAACTCTCAACACCTCAATAACCAAGGTATAGTGTAACACTAGGTGCTTTAGTGCAAAAATAAGAACAAAACACACTTTTGAACACTATTCCACACACAAATGTAAAGAGAGAGAGGAAGATATAGAGAGGGAGTGATATATGTGATATATATCTCTGATTTGCTCAACCCCTCTAAAGGAGAGGGGAGGCCCTCTTTTATAGAACAAAACAAGGGCCTAAGCTTCTTGGAGAAGCTAAGACAAAGGGGTCAAGTTTCCTCAAGAAGCTAGAACAAAGGTTCAAGCTTCTTGGGGAAGCTAAGACAAGGGTTTAAGCTTCTTGAGGAAGCTAGAGCAAAGGGTTCAACCTTCCTCAAGAAGCTAAAGCAAAAGGGGTGCAAAGGGTGCAAATCCTCCATACACGTGTATGGAGGACAAGTCTGTGTGCTCCAGCTGGCACAGCTGGCATGCACAATGCCTAAAAAAGGCAAAAAAGAAGTCCCGCCCAGAAAATATGCCGACTGACCAAACAAACGGCCCACCGACCAAAAACAATGTCGACCGGCCATCACCAATGGTCGGTAGCAACAAAACAGGGCCGGTGGCCTCAAGCCAAAGCCGGTGAGGTGTGGGGATGACCAACAAGCCATTCTCTGCCCTCAGAAGCAAAAACAAACAAGTTCTTGGTCCACAACCAAGCACAGAACAGGCAAGTTAAGAGATCCTGAGGTAAGGCGCGCGGCCAAGACCTCCGGGAACTCAAAATGAACACGAACATGGATGATCATCGAGTGTTCAAACGATGACGTCCAAGTCTTGAGGGCGGTCAAAAATGGGGTGTCTACAACGTTCTGCTAATTTGCCGACATCACAAAATGAAAGTGACACTGAATGGTACGAAGAACTTTATGACTTCTGAATGTATATGTTTGATAAATGCTTCGTTTCATCATGAACATTTTGTATGGTATTTTGCTAAAGGTCTAGTAACGCTTTTGACGACGTACTACGCTATGTGTTGATCTATGGATAGTTTACTGAAGGTTTATGGAACTTTATTTATTAGCACAAGTATTCGGAAAATATTTTGACCATTGTTTTGTTCCTAATAAGCCATGAATCTCATTCATCTACCCCATTTACAATGGGATTATTTATTAGGCTCTAGCTTATTGTTTATTATATATATATATATGTAGGTGATTGAGCACCGGATCAGAGTTAGCGGCGTCGACTCGAACCCCGTTTTGTCAAGCCAACTATTGTGCCTCACTGCGAGGTTTCGAACCGTTAATTTGTCAAGGCTTCTTGGGTGGTCTAGAGTCACCCGTTTGAAACTGTGTGTAAGTGACAAGAATGTTTTTGGCTTTTTTTAGTACTATTTTTTATAATGGGATTTAATTCCCTAACTTATGCTTTTGTTTTGTATATAAGTGTGTTTTGGACTTAAGTATTTGTGCAATGTTAGTATATGAAAGTTGTTTTGTACAGTTAAGTCCTCACAGCTCATTGGACATTATTTTTTATCATTGATTGGCTTCCGCCAGCCCATTATTGTGTTATTGTCATTATTGTTAAGTAGGCCTTTGGTAATCACGGATTATTGGCCGGTTACAACACTAAACCTATAGGGACGGGTTTGGGTTGTGACAAATAACCAATCTCAACAAGGAATAAGATAGAAGAAGACATGAACAACCATCAAGACAAGAAATCCTGAATCTAAAAAAAAAAAAAATGAATGAGTCATGTTTAAGCTAGAATCGTTATATAGTCCATATTAAGGGAGTTGTTTGGGATGTTCTAAATAAGTGCACTTTTTGACTTTTTATGAAATATGGGTTGAGTTTGAAGTGATGTGACTTAAATAAGATGATGTAACTTAAATAGGATAGTGACTTTTTGACTTTTTTTGAAGATGCCAAACTTAGCCTAAATATATAAAAATTTACTTACCCAAAAAATAAATAAAAATTTAATCACACTATTAGGGATGGTGAAATACTTCGATATGCCAGGTCCCTGATTCTCCCCAACCCTAGTGGGATGAGTTTGGGGGTAGTTGAATAAGGTAGGGTCAGATTTGAGAAAGTTTTGAACAACCTGATCGGGATTGGGTCGGGATGAAAGAGAGTATTTTTTTTTTTATCTGTACCCTACCTAACCTATAAATATAGTAATACATAAAAAAATAATATTACATATATATATGAAATGTGTATATTATATTTTTGAACTTTTATTGAGTAGATATAATATTTGTGCAATGTAATATTGAGTTTGTATTGTGTTATATATAATATAGTTTTAATTTTTGTATAATATATAATATTTTTGTAATTATAAATATCATTTTCTAGTTTTAATTATTGAGTTTTTATATTATAGTGTTGCGGATCGAGTAGAGTCGGGGTGGGTGTGGGAGTTACATTTGTATGTTTGGGTTGGTGTGAGTAAGCGTTTCATGAGGGTCTAGTCGGGGGCAAGAGAAAATGGTAGAAATGCAAGTGAGAGTGGGAGTGAGAGTGGAAGTGGGAGTGGGGATAGGGGGTCTTGACCCATACCTTATCCGTTGTCATCCATACTCATAATATATTTGTTTTATTTGTATCCAATAATTTATTAGTATAAAATTTAGGGATATTTTAATATACATACCTTTTAAAAGGTGTACTATATGCACCTTTAGTTATGTCATTTCTTCTTTAATTTTGATCAATTTTCTTTTGAAAAATTCTATTTACATCATAATTCTAACTCATTACAATCCTCATTATATATATATTTTTTAATTATAATCTTAACCTTGTGTAAAATTTACCCAAAAATCCTCAAAACCATAGAACTCCTAACCCTAATTTCTAAACTCACGCACCCTTTCACCCTATTTCCTCCGACTATCACTACCACTACTACCGACACCACTACCACAATTGACGCCGTCGTGAACCAATCTGGTACCACCACACCCAATCCCCAAATCTAATTTCTCAACCAATCCACCTCATTCATCACCATCTCTACCTATCACTGTCACTACAGGTGCCATCCCTCAACCCCTCACTGTCCCATCTTGGAATCCTCATCCTCATATTCTTCTTCTAGATCCGAAACCTCTGCAAAAAAAAAAAAAACCAAATACTCTCTCTTGCTCGCTTGTGATTTGGGATCCATTCACAATGGTGGAAGGATGAGAAGAGGAGATAGGTTGCGGTAGAAAAGATGGGTTGCGGCAGATAGAGAAAGGGTTCGCAGTGGTCGGAGATGACAGAAAGGCACCATGAAGGGGATTGTGGAGTAAGGTTCGCAGAGATGAAAAGACTGTGAATGTCGCTGTAAAAGAATAAGATTGGAGAGAGAATTGTGGTGGACGAAGGTGGCGATTGTAAGGGAGGTCGTAGGTGGGAGTGGGTTTGCATTTTGGAGTTGGAGATGGCGGTCGTGGCTGCCAGAAGTGGTGATTGAGAGGTGGAGTAGGTTAGGGTTTGTTAGGTTAAGGATGTAAAGTGAGGGGTATGATGAGTATTATGGTGATTGTAAAGAGATAATTGAATTTTTGTATGTTGTGCAATGAGAAATTAAGTGTAATGAGAATTTTTTTTTGTTGTGTGAGTAGAATTATCATTTTCTTATTTAGTATGACATTATTATAGTTATGACTTATGAGATTTTTAATTATGTTTCATGTTGTATTTAATTATGACATTTTTTTGAAGGGCGAATTACATTAACGGTCTTTATAGTTTGAGACTCGTGTCACTTTGGTCCCTTACCTTTAATTGTGATACATTTGATTTTGAATTTTAAATCTCGTTCTAAATAAAAACAATTGAAGACACCGTCGCTCCATTTCAATGGTAAAGCCATTAATTTGATAAAATATAAATTAGTTGGACAAAAATAAAATGTCAAAAAATTATTTTTGAATTTTTAAAAATTATTTCTACCCACCAAAGATAAAATTATATAAAAATGATAAATCTTTTACATTTTTATTTTTTATATTTTTTTATCAAATTAATTTTTAATATGTGTTTGGATGATGATCATGTAATGATGGATGGTTGTTGTTGTTGTTGTTGTTGTTTTTATTTTTTAATTATTGTTATTATTTTTTTTTATGTTTTTGGATAGTTATCATATACAACAATGCTAGAGGGCCACAATTTTTGTGGCCACAATGACTCAAAACTACCAAAACGACGTCGTTTTGGGTGCAAAACATGCCAAAACGACGTCGTTTTGGATGCAAAACATGCCAAAACGACGTCGTTTTGGCAGTTTTGAGCCATTATGGCCACAAAAATTGTGGCCCTCAAACATTTTCCTATCACATAATAGATGCTTGTATTTGTTGTTAATAAATATTTTTAGATGGTTATCAGTTATTAGGTTTTTAATGTGTAATTAATATATTTAATATATGCAATGTTTTTAATTTTGAATTTGTTGATTTAATGGATTATTTTAATAATGATATCAAAATTGTTGCTATGTTTTTTTAAAAAATAAAAATTAATTTAATAGAAATAAATAACAAAAAAAAATTAAGATATTATTTTACCCTCCCAAAAATAAAATTATATAAAAATAATGTGTTTTTAATTTTTTTCACTAATTTAATTTTTAGTTTCTTAAAAAAAAAATCTAAATATAGATTTTATAAACTAAATCAAACAAAATTTTATAACCATGGGACTCCTAGCATTATTCATTAAAAAAATGCTATTACATTTCAAACAGCATACAAGTTAACTAATACAAAATAAGTTATATGATAACTTTGTCTTTGACATGGATTGTTTGCAAAAGAAATATTCTTGTGCGAAATAAGATTCAAAATTTAAGATCAAATATATAATAAATAAAAAGTTAAAAATCAAAATGACACAAGTCTCAAATTACAAGGCCACCCTTTTTTAATTATCACTTAAGAAGTATGAAATTATATTTGTTTAATTATGGGTTGTTTTAGAAAGATGATTAAAAGCTGACTTTTTAATTTTTTAAACTTTTTTTTAAAAAAATATATAAAAAATAATATGATCCAAAATACGTTAAAAAGGTGAAACATGATTTTTAACCATCTTCCAAAATAGCCATATAGCTCTGTTTGGTGTAGCTGTTAAAATATATTATAAATTATAACTTAACAGATTATAAATTATGATTTTAATCATAAATTGTTAATCTGTTTGGTGTAACTGTTAGATTTTAGATTTAAGTTGTTGAGTAATGTTTCTTAAAGGGTGAATTACACTAATGGTCTCTATATTTTGAGACTTGTGCCACTTGGTCCTTGACTTTTCAATTATGACATATTTGACTTTGAATTTTGAATCTTATTTCAAATAAGGACAATTGAAAATACCATTACTTAATTTCAAGGGCAAAATGGTCAATTTGATAAAATATAAACTAATTTGATAAAAATAAATGTCAAAAATATATTTTTGAATTTTTAAAAATTATTTCTACACACTAAAGATAAAATTATGTAAAATTGATAAATATTTTAGACATTTATTTATTTATTTTACCAAATTAATTTTTATTACGTGTTTGGATGATGATCATGTAATGGTGGTGGCTTTTATTTTCATTAAATTAGTTTATATTTTTCTATAAGTCAAATATGGGGACAATTTTGATATTATCATTAAACCAAAAAATTAAATCAAAAAATCTAAAATTAAAAATATTTCATATATTAAATATATCGATTACACATTAAAATTCTAACAAGTACCCATTACATAATCATCATCCAAACTCATAATAAAAATTAATTTAGTAAAAAATAAATAAATAAATGTCTAAAAGATTTATTAATTTTATATAATTTTATCTTTTGTGGGTAGAAATAATTTAAAAAAAATTAAAAATATTTTTAAATAAATTATTAAAATCAGAAGCTGTTTAAAATAATTTTAATTAAATAGCCCAAAATAATTTTTCAAAAAAAAAACCAAAACAAACTACCCGTAGGACACACTCCGTTTGATGTACCAGTGTTTTCCACAAATGAAAATGTGGGTCTATCAATTTACCAACCAAAAAGAGTGTCAAGTAACAAACAGTTTCGTGTTAGATTATCCAACTTGGTCGCATACCTGGTTGGGAAAATCCTGAAATGGGCAGCCATATAATAGCATAGCAGCCATTTGAATAATTTCTCCAAAAAGCCCTTCTTACTCCGTTGAATTCCCATTCTCTACCTCTCCTCTCTATCTATACATTTACATACATACATGAATTGAATTGAGGTAGCTCTCTCTCTCTCTCTCTCTCTCTTTCTCTATAGGGCTAAATGGTGGAACCGGTGGCTGTGGAGGGCGATCGGGGGTGGTCCGAGGAGCAACTTCTATTGCCGGATCTCAACAACGCCGCCGACAGCGACTGGCGCTTGAACTTCGACAGCTTTCAGTTATCAGAGCTCAAAGAAAAGCCGCCTCCTCGTGGCCTCCATCACTCATGTCTCGGCGTTTTACGTAATTTTTTCAACCCATTTCCATTCTGGTTTAAAAAACTAACAAGTTTCATTTGTTCTGCTTTGCTTTTTTGTTTTTTCGTCAATTGTTCATTTCATTTGAATTGGATTTGTTTATTCACAGTGAGGTCATTGTTTCTATCTCTAATTTGTCATTCCCTTTTAGTTTTTTTTATTCCTCCTACAGTAGCTTAATCTCCTATATATATATATATATATATACATATTATAAAATTCAGCATCCTTGAGTTGAAATCAATTAATCCAAATCGAGCTTTATTACTCGTATTTAAATTAAAAAATAAAATAAAGCCTGTGTATCATTTTTGGTTTATTTATTTATTTTATATTTTTCTGTTATATATCTATATCTATATGTATGAACAAGGGTTGTAGACGGAAACCCTGCAGCAGCAGTCTTGCAAATGATTCACTCGGTTTGGTTTGGTTTTGTTTTCAAAATCTACTCTTTTTTTTTTAAATAAAAATAAATAAAAAAACACTCATTGTTATTATATGGTTTTCTCTTTTTGAGCCTAGATATCTTTTTGGTATTATTCAACCCCCCCCCCCCCAAAAAAAAAAAAAAAAAAAAAAAATCTTTTTGATATTTATTTTAATCAAACTAGTTCAAAATTTTTCCAACCCAAAAAAATAAAATAAAATAAAATAATAATAATAATTATAATAATAATAAAATCAGAGAACTGATTTTAAAAATAAAACCAAAAAAACTAGATTGAGGGTAATTGGACTCTTCCGGTTGAAACCTTTTGTGTGCTTTTGTCAGGATTCAAAAGTCTGGAATTGATATTGATATGAAGACATTCGTCCTATTAGGTTGAATTTTGTGCAAGTTTTTCAACTGCTCTGCAATTTTGGTTGTTTGGGAATTGCTAAATAAGTATACTTTTTAATTTTTTACGAAAAGATATGTAGAAAAGTAGAGAGGAGATGTGACTCAAAAAAGATTAAAAAAAAGTGGATTTTTTTGTTGGAAGTCATAAATTTTAATTATCCAGTCCTAGGAAATTTAAGAACTTTAGTTAATCGAGCCAAACAATGATATGAGCCTTAGTTAAGCTGATTTTTTTCCTCATCTAAACCAAAAAGTTGGAATTATATGCTTATCTATGATTGCAATTTTTTTTTTCCATTTTCCTTTTGCTCTTCTGCATTCAAATGGAGCACGGTTATAGTTTATTGTATAATATATAAACTTTTATTGTTGAAGAAATGGAAGCAGTTATTTGACCTGCGTAAACTTGATACCAATGCATTGGATACAGGTAAAAAAAGTTTTTGATTTGTTGGTTGCGTAAGGATTGGTAACATATTTGGAGATCTATGCTTCTTGATTTAACACCTAAAAAATCACGAATATTAAGTACATCACGTTGAGTCCACTAAATGTTCATCACATCCCGCTTAAACCACCAAGTGTTGATCAAATCGATTAATCATGATTTCTCATGTCGCATGTGTATGGTTGTAGACATAAATTTTGAAACATGAAGTGTTTTAACACATTTCGAAGTTCATGTTACAAATGTCTATTGTTTAGTTTTTGGACTAAACAGTGTTGATTATTTGAATAGCAGGTTTCTATTTTCGATCTGTATTCCAGATCGTTAATTACACATTTTAATTAAATTAAATCTTCGATTAATGAAGAACAAAAAAATTAACAAAAGACAATTTATGGAAAAGAAATATTTTATTGAAATTGTAGGGATTTAAAACCCTTAGATACTGTGAGAATATTAGGGTAGTGTTTTAGGTGTATATATATGGTAGTGTTTCCTTTGGTCTTGCGGTTAGGTTTTCTATATAATTAGATGTATTCTTTGTATTATTATACAATTGAATATACAGAAAAATTTCAGAAATCTTACATGTTATCAAAGCTACATTTGAAACCTTAGCAGCCATTGTCCAAGCTTCTCTGCTTCGTTGAGTTCTTTGGTTCAACTTTCTGAATATGTGCGACCCATCTGGTTTGAGATTGGGTTTGGTTCGTTTGATCCTCTGTTTGAGTCATCATCTGATTCGCATAGGTTCTCCAGTCTGGTTCGTAACTCCTCTATGGTCGGCATCTCTGGTTCGTCCGACATCTCTAGACCTTGCGATTTCTGGCTTTAGTTCGTCGCCATCGCGGTTCGTTTTCGCTAGTTGAAAGGCCATTTGTCTTGACCCCTCTTTGCTTCGTGACCTTCAGTCGGAACTGCTCTCATTACTGATCTTCTCTCTCATTGATTTTGTCAACTTAGGGTTCGTCGACTGGTTCTCACGGGTGATCCTTGTTCGTTGATCCTCTGAGCACTGAAATTCTTTCTTTCTTCTACTTTGGTATCGCGACCCATCGCGAGCTCTCTGGTTCAATCTGGTTTCAGAATTGCGGCACCAAGCTGCTCTCTCTCTCTTGTTCGACTGGTTTGTCGGGTCATCTAGTTTGTTGGGTCATTTGATCTTGATTTGGTTACTTTGGTCTATTTTGGGTTTATTACACTTGAACCCCTCAGATTTGATTATTACACTTGAACCCCTGGTTTGGCTATTTTGTTTGATTGCGCTTGAACCCCTCAACTTTCTGGTTACTATGGTGCCTCTGGCTTCTGATGAGTGTGTCTTTTGCCATCAGAGGGGTCATTGGAAGTATCATTGTCTCAAGAAAGGATGTCTGTTTGCCTCGTCTTCTCAACAATTTCCGATCCAGTTCTGCGCCCCTCCTCTGAATATTTTTTTAGCCTCCCGCCGATTCTACTGCTTCTGCTCCACCTCCTGATCCTGATCCTGATCTTGACTTGGCTTCCTTGAGTGCTCAGATTAGTCAGCTTCAGTATAGCATATACTGTCTACCTCCCAACCATCCCCGTCTGCCTCCATTGTTTCCTCTCTTCATTCATGTTTGCTTGGGTCTTCTTCAAGTATCTCTTCGTCTGTTTGGATTTTTGACTCTGGTGCCTCTCATCATGACTCCCCATTTCTTCTTACTTTAAAATTATACTCCTCCTTCCTTTCCTATTACTATTAATGCTGCTAATGGGTCTGGTATGTCTGTTATATCTGTTAGGTCTATTTTACCGTCTGCTATGTCTGTTGTCTCTATTCCATCTGTCCTTTATGTTCCTCAGTTATCTGTCAGTTTATTATCTATTAGTTAGCTTGATACCTCCGGTTTTGATATTATCTTTTCTTTTTTTATCTGTTCTGTGCAGGATCGGATGTCCAAGCAGCAGATTGGGACTGGCCGTAGAATTGGAGACCTTTATGTGGTGGAGAGCTTGCATCTACCTATGATAACCTTTCTGACTGCCTTTTCCCCTTTTCAGTTAGATTCTCTGTCCAGTCCTTTCTACTTGTGACATTCTAGATTATGGCATTTGTCTGCTGACCGCTTACGATCTTTAATTTAATCAGGTATATTGCGTAAAGTTTCTCCTAGTGAACAATGTTAGGGGTGTAAACTTGCCAAAATAACAACCTTACTTTTTCGTAAAAATACTTCTATATCTGATACACCGTTTTCTTAGTTCATACTGATATTTGGGGCCCTTATCTTGTTCTCACCAAAAGGGGTTCTGCATACTATGTGTCATTTGTTGACGACTGCACCCGTTATACTTGGGTTTATCTTATGATTTATAAGTCTGATTTCTATTAGATATACCATACCTTTCAGTCAATGATTACTACTCAGTTTGGGTCTACAATTAAAGTGTTATGGTCTGACTTGGGTGGAGAATATTTTAAAAATAAGTTTTGTGAGTATTTGGCCAATTTGGGTGCCATTCACCAAACTTTCTGAACAGATACACCTGCTCAAAATGGTCGAGCCGAGCGTAAACACCATCATCTCCTTGAGACAGTTAGGTCTCTTCTTCTCTCTGCCTCAGTTTCGGCTCTGTTTTGGGGGGAGATAGTTCTTACTGCTGCTTTTTTTCTCAACCACATGCCTACTTCCCTTCTTTCTGGTCAGTCTCTTTATGAGGCTTTATTTTCCCAAATTCCTAATTATTCCCTCCTTCGTATATTTGGATATGCCTGTTTTGTCTTTCTTCCCTGCAAAGATTAGACCAAACTTAGTGTCTGGGTCTGTCTTCTGTGTCTTTTTGGGTTATAGCCTTACTCAGAAAGGCTATCGGTGTTACGTCCTTGTATCCCGTCGTCTTTATGTCTCCCGTTATGTTTCTTTTCTCGAACGTTTGCCTTACTTTCAGCTTCCTCCTATCACTGCTCCAGTTTCTTCATATTGATCAATTTCCTTCTGAGGTCCCTCCTGATGAGTACATCTCTACTGTTTCCCCTGAACTTGTTCCCTCTTCTCCTCCTACCACCCCTCCTGTGAGTCTTTCTCCACTGAACCCCATGAATCTGCTCTCTTTTCTCCTCCTTCTCCCCAGCCTGCTTATTCTCCTCTTCCTCTTCCTCTTCCTCCTCCTCCTCCTCCTCCTCCTCCTTCGTTGTTAGTTTATTGCTGCCAAGCTCTCCCTCCACCAGTTGTTTCTGCCCCTACTGCTAATCCTCCTGCTTTTGACAACTCTGATCCTGCTACACACCGATATCCTACTCAAGCACATTATCCTCCAAACAGGTTGGGTTGGTCTAATATATGTTTTTCTACTTCCTATCGTACTTTTTTATCTGCTATTCATTATTTTTCAGAACCTCAGTCTTACAATGAGGCCTGTCAGGATCCCAATTGGGTTCGAGTTATAGAGGATGAGTTGTTTGCCTTGCAGAAGACTAATACTTAGGCGTTGGTCTCATTGCCTGCTGGTAAGAATCTGGTTGGTTGTAAATGGGTCTATAAAGTCAAGACTCATTCTGATGGTTCTCTTAAGCGATACAAAGCTCACCTAGTTGCCAAGGGTTTCTTGCAGGAGTATAGTATTGATGATGAAGAGACCTTTGCCCCTGTTGCCTAGATGATTACTGTCCATATCTTGATTTCTGTTGCTGTTATTTGACATTGGCCTCTCTATCAGATGGACGTTAAGAATGTTTTTCTTAATGATCATCTCATTGACGAGGTCTACATGTGTCCACCCCCTGGCCTTCTCCACTCCTCTGGGTAGGTTTGTCGCCTTAGGCGTGCTTTGTATGGTTTAAAGCAATCTCTTCGTACTTGGTATGATCGTTTTCAGACTGTTGTTACTGAGTTTGGATTTCATCCTTCTGCTTTTGACTCTGCTTTGTTTCTAAAACATACCTCGGTTGGTTTGTTGCTTTCTTACTATATGTGAATGATATGATCATCACTGGCTCTGACTCTTCTGCTATCTCTGAAGTCAAGCAACATCTCTTCCGTATCTTCAAGATGAAGGATCGAGGTCCATTTTGGTGTTTTCTTGGTATTGAGGTTGTTTCTTCTCCAAAGGGCTATTTTCCGTCTCAGGCTAAGTATGCTAATGAGGTCATTCATCGTGCTGGTTTTACTAATACTAAGGTTTCTAATATACCTACTGAGCTTAATGCGAAGTTCAACTTTACTAATGGTGTCCCTCTGGATGATCCCACTTTATGTTGCGAGCTTGTGGGTTACTTAGTCTATCTGACGGTTACTCGTCCTGATCTTGCCTATGTTGTTCATGTGGTTAGTCAGTTTGTTTCTGCTCCTCGCTCCACACATTGGGCTACCTTGGTTCGAATTCTTCGTTATCTCTGAGATACTATATTTTAGTGTATACTATTGTTCTCTACTTCTCTCTGGATTTGGTGGCTCATGCTGATTTTGATTGGGCTGGTGATGTTATTGATCGCAAGTCCACGTCTGGTTTATGTATGTTTCTTGGCAATTCCTTGATCTCTTGGAAAAGCAAAAAGCAAACAGTTTTTGCTTGCTCTACTGCCGAAGCTGAGTACCGTGCTATGACTCATGTTACTGTTGAGATTGTTTGGCTTTGTTGTCTCTTATCTGATTTGGGTGTCCCTCAGTCTTCTCCGACCTCCCCCTACTATGACAACTGTAGTGCTATTTAGATTACCCATAACACCGTCTTCCATGAGTGGATCAAGTACATTGAGATTGATTGTCACTTTGTCCGTCACCATCTGCAGTCCAGCTCTATCTCGCTTCCTTTCGTCTCTTCGGCTTTGCAACTTGCTGACTTTTTTACCAAAACTCATACCACTGCTCTGTTTCAGTTTCTTCTTGGCAAACTCTCAATGTTTTCTGCTACAACACCTTGAGTTTGAGCGAGGGTGTGAGAATATTAGGTTAGGGAGTGTTTCCTTTTCTGAGAATATTAGGTTAGGCAGTGCTTTCTTTTTTGAGAGATTGTATAGGTATATATATATATATTGCAGTGTTTCTTTTAGATTAGGTTTATATATATGGTAGTGTTTTAGGTGTATGTATATGGCTGTATTTCCTTTAGTCTTGGGATTAGGTTTACTATATAATCTTTGTATTATTACACAATTGAATATACAGAAAACTTTCAGAAATCTTACAAATACAAGATACAATTGTTGGGTTTTGAATCCTTTACCTATCGCTTGCCATCATAGCAGATGTTTGCAGTATAGTGTATGCTCTTGAGTTCTCTCGATTTCTCTTCTTTTTTCTTGTAAAAACTTCTTTAACTCCTAATTTCTTTCTGTCTCTCTCTAATCTTTGATTTATCTCTTGATTTTCTGATCCCCCTCCTTGTGATGGTCCTCATCTACGTGATAAGAGCATACTGTCATCAATTTGAGTTTCAAATTGAATGATAGCGCTGCTTGAATTTTGGTGTAATCATATCTGGTTAATTGTATATCTAACCATTATTGATCCTTTAGGTTGATCCTTTGGATTTCATCCTCTGTGGTATCCTTGCTGTAGGCTCTATGTGTCATCCTTAAGTATCTTGAATAACGTTATTGAGATACGACATTGTTTTATTTATGTACTTTCATATAGATCCTTTAGGAAGTGATTACCTACAACATGCTTATCGTAGGCTCTATACATGACATAAATTTGGTTGAAATTTATGTGCCAACAATGGTATCCTTTAGTTGATTTTAATATCGATTTTTAATACATCAATCATAATACTTTGACACTGCATGGGTCCAATTTCATTTGTTTTGTTCAATGAATCCAGGTCCAGAAGATAATGTGGCTGGGTATTATCAGCAGCAGGTGGAAATGCTGGAAGGCTTTAATGAAATGGATGCTTTAGCACAGCGTGGGTTTCTCATAGGAATGTCAAAGGTTTGTACTGCTGTCATTCCTGGTTCTCTATGAAACAGTACCAATGCTACTTTTTACTGTATTAAGAAAAATAATAATAAAAAAAAGCCCATGGACTGAATAGGAAATTGTTTATGTTGCAGGAAGATAAGGAAAAGTTGGCTAGAAGTGAAACAACAGCCATTAGATTATCAAATGTTGCAAACATGATTCTTTTTGCTGCTAAAGTTTATGCATCTGTCAGGAGTGGTTCATTAGCCATTATTGCGTCCACGTTGGACTCACTTCTTGATCTTCTGTCGGGTTTTATCCTGTGGTTTACAGCATTTTCCATGCAGACACCAAATCCATATCAATATCCAATTGGAAAGAAACGCATGCAGCCATTGGTTAGTCACCCTGCTACTGTTTACAATGTTTTTGTATGAATACATGTTCTTGTAGTGTTTGTGTAGTTACAAGCAACTTAATATTCTACCTGAAACAGATTTGTACTTGCACGTGTTTCCCATCGTATGCTTGGCATGGCAGGCAGCTAATTACCTTTTCCTAACATAATTTCTTAATGATGAATTTATGTGTTGCGTTTTATTGGGTCTTTGATGAGCCTGACCAAAATCTGTCCTTTCCTTTGGCATTTATTTCTTATCTGTGTGATTAATTGTTTCACATTCCAGACAAGGGTCATCCAAGCATGATACCTCGTTTACGTATTCAATCCACATTATGTTTAACCTGTGAATCTTATCTTTGATGAACGGAGATATCTATGTTTTGGACCTGCACCTTTTCCCCCATTTCCTCATCAGGGACTTGTGTGAAGCTGTGGACTGAGTCTGAGACTACTGCTATGCTTGACAACTGCTATTCTTGACACAAGTTCATCTTCTTAACCCAATTCTGGTGCATTCTAAATGCATCCTGGTTATGGTGGAGATTGAGCATGGTACTAGTTGAAGGAGATCAAAAATTTCTTCTGTATAATGCTCTATATCACCTACTTTTTGTCTCTTCGTTGATATTGGTATTTCTTCTACTTTTTTTTTTTTTTTTTCCCCCTTTCTCTTTGTGGTGTTTGGCTTGAACTCATACTTCTTTTGCCTTTTGAATAAATTTCCTGAGATCTGCACATCTTGTCCTATTAGCTTCTCATGCCTCTGCCATTTGGCATTGTCATGGATCATGGCATGGCTTAATTTGTTACTCAAGTTCAGAGTGTAATTTGGCTTACATGTTTGTGATCCTTGTAATTCCCTATGTGGATCCATGGGCTAAGGATGACTATTTTTATAGTCGTACCAAATATAATTCTTCTACCCTCAAAATTTAGCGACTATTCACTAAATTTCTACCTGTTATTGCTGCAACTCTGACATTACTGGCCTAACTTTTAGTCAGTTCAGTACAATCACTATAAAACTTCTACCTATGATATGCTTATGGTTTATTAAGTCTTGTAGTTGATAATTTTAGTTGTATATTTGTTGTCTCCAACTTCTGGTAGTTTTCTTTTGAATTCTGCTGTATAGAATCTTAGTTCCAATTAAATTGTGAAATCTGGAAGATTATACATGATTCATTGGAATATCATTGTGCTACAATTATGGAACATTACCGTTGTTGGCAGTGCTTACTGTTGCTTATCAATGTGTGGAATGGAATTCTATACTGCCATTGTGATACTCAAAATATACATTGGAAAATGATTGCAGGGAATCCTTGTTTTTGCTTCTGTTATGGCAACTCTGGGATTGCAGATCATCTTGGAATCTGTGCGCACACTAATATCTGAAGTAAGTAGCAATTCATTTTAATCTTAGCGTGTTTAGTTTCCTTTTCCATTCACGAAGTTTGATTTTGACTATTTGGATGCTAGGAGATGGGATCCACTGCTGATTCTTGAAAATCGTAACCGTCCTCATGTTCTTTTCTATTCTCTTATTCTTATGTCATGATCCCAACCAATTAAATGTGTATTCTTAATTAATCTCGATTAGGGCCACTAAACACACTTGACCCTAACTCTCGATGAATTCTCACACAAACCATAGAAATGTAGCACACATTAGTTAGAGACATTTTTAAGCACGTTGATTAAGAAATTAGAGACATGTATAAGCATATTTTTATATACAAAAGAGTCTACCTAATTCATGTCTATAGGTTGTAGTTCATTTCATATGAAAGAAACATATAAGGAACTCAAAACAATAAGCATAGCATACTAAGTCATGTTTCTCAAAATGATTAGTGTGGCATGTTCTTAAACATTCTCATGATAGGAATTGAAGCATAACTCTAAATGTTCAAACAAAAGTGTAGTAGATATTATGCTCGTCATACCTATGGTGATACGTAAGTAAAATCAGCCATCATGACCTTTTCCAGGATAGTGAGTTCAACTTGACCGATGAGCAAGAGCGATTGGTTGTTGGGATTATGCTGTCCGTGACACTCGTAAAACTCTTTCTGGTTGTGTATTGCCGCTCTTTTACCAATGAGATTGTCAAAGCTTACGCACAGGATCACTTTTTTGATGTTATCACCAACATCATCGGCCTTATTGCTGCACTACTGGCCAAGTATAATAGTGATTGGATGGACCCTGTTGGAGCTATCATTGTAAGTGAATTATTTCCTTTCTCTTTATTTTGTTTTCTTTTTTCTTTTTGCCTGTGGTTTGGAACAGTACTTGAATCTGTTGTGAAAGGAATTGATATTTCTCATGGTTTCTCTATGTCCATGAGCCTGGTGTGTTTTCTGAATCCTCTCTGGTCAAACTCATAGGGCCAAATGAGTATATTAAAGAGTGCACAACATGGATTAGGTGTTCTAGTGTTTTGACTGACATTGCATGCACTTGTATTACACTGCAGTAGATTCGAACTTCCTTTACTGGTGTCTTTGGCCTAGTATTAAGTTGGGAGCGACTGTCAGGGTTCGAATCCCATAGCTACCCAAAAAAAAAAAAAAGAGAAAAAGATTCAAACTTCCTTTATGAAAACCTTCTAGGCATAAAGTTAATGTTATTTGTTGATTTTACAGACAAAGTGGAAAAAGATGAATGAAAAAGAGAGAAGAGAGAGAAGAGACAATACGGCTAATGAAAATATTATTAACTCTAACTTAGGGTTCTTCCCTTAGACACATGTATTTATACTAATATGACAAATTGCACAAGTACCAAAACTACCCCTAGATTCAAATAACCATAATACTTAACATTCTCCCTCAAATTGGTGTAAATATATCTCTCATGCCTAACTTGCAACAAATGGGGTGAAAACCTTACTTCTAAGACTTTTAGTAAATACATTAGCCAATTGATCTTCAGACTTCACAAAAGGCAAGCATATCAAACCCTTATTCAATTTTTCCTTAATAAAATATCTATCAATCTCAATGTGCTTAGCCCTATCATGTTGAAAAAGATTGTGAGTAATACTGATGGCAGCTTTGTTGTCACAATACAGAGTCATAGGACCACCACAAATGATTCCTACATCACCCAATAAGGACTGAAGCCACATAAGTTCACATGTTCTATGTGCCATAGCTTTGTATTCTGCCTCTGCACTAGACTTGGACACCACTCCCTGCTTCTTACTACACGAAGGGACTAAATTTCCCCCCACAAAAGCACAGTAACCGAAGCTAGACCTTCTGTCATCTATAGAACCTGCCCAATCTGCATCTGTAAATGCCTCCAACCTCAAGTGGCCATGATTATAAAGCAAAATCCCTTTGCCCGGGGTTGATTTAATGTACCTCAAAATGTGATAGACAACATCCAAATGTGATGCACAAGGATCATGCATAAACTGACTTCCTACCCCAACTGCATAGGAAATATCTGGCCAAGTGTATGAGAGATATATAAGCCTTCCCACAAGTCTTTAGTACCTTTCCTTCTCTACAAGATTACCAACACCACTGCAAAGATGATGATTAACCTCAATAGGGGAATTAGCTGACCTACAGGCTAACATGTCAGTTTCCTTAAGAAGATCAAGAATGTACTTCCTTTGAGAAATAAATATGCCTTTGTCAGATTTGGCAACTTCAATCCCAAGGAAGTACCTTAACGGGCTAAGGTCTTTGATCTAAAATTCCTTGGTTAACTGCATCTTAAGATGTGTCACTTCCTCCTCACAATTGACAATAAGTACATTTACTTTATTTGCATTGCGTTTGACAGACATGGTGTGATCTACATTGCTTTGCTTATAACTAAATCTCAACATAGCTTTCAGAAATCTATCAAACCAAGCTCGAGGTGACTGTTTCAAACCATATAAAGCTTTCTTCAACCTGCAAACTTTTCCAACTGTAGACTTAGATGAGAATCTTGATGGCGCATTTATATATACTTCTTCCTCCAAATCATCACGGGGAAATGCATTCTTCACATCAAGTTGTTGTAAAGGCCATCCCAAGTTAGCAACACATGAAAGAAGGGCTCGAATGGAATTCTTCTTCGCTACAGGAGCAAAGTTCTTTTGATAATCAATTCCATATGTTCGAGTAAATCCCTTAGCCACTAGTCTTGCTTTGTACCTTTCAATTGTCCCATGTGCTTTCTGCTTAATGGTGAACACCCATTTACACCCTGTTGGTTTTTTTCCATTAGGTAGAGAAACCAACTCCCAAGTATTATTCTTGCTCAGGGCCCACAATTCTTCTACCATAGTCACTTTCCACTTAGGATCATGGATAGCTTCTTTCCAACCCTATAGGATGCACACAGAAGACAGACGAAACAAAAGCACGATATAGAGGAGATAATGAATCATACGACACAAATTTAGAAATGGGTTGTTGAGTACACGCCGTAACTCCCTTTCAAAGAGCAATAGGAGGACTCAATCAACAATTGGGCTATCATCTACTGGAGGAATAATAGACTGAGGTGCATTTCTTGTAGACTTAGTTGAAATAGGATTTGGAACTGGCAAAAGAGACAATGATTGACGTGGTAGCACAAGAGGAGTTTGCTCTTTCTGACACTGTGAATAAATCTTAAGATTAACCCTGTCCAAATGACCAACTTTGTTAGGCTTCCCATCAATAGAACTCTTAGGCTCCCCCTCACCACAAGTAACAGACTGCTAACTAGGAAGGAAAAAAGATAGCTCATGCTGATATGACTGTTATCTTTAAGAGAATACCAGATTAGGGAATGATTAGAATATCATCCCCTATATATATTAATGAAGATTAATAATTACAAGGGAGCCCTAAGGCATAAAATAATTACAGATTTAACCCAAATAATAATATATTATTCTAACACTTCCCTTCAAGCTGGTGCGAAGATATCTCTCATGCCCAGCTTGCCTAAGGTGTCATGAAATGGCTTACTCTTAACTCCCTTGGTGAGGATGTCAGCAAGTTGTTCACTAGACTGCACAAAGGGAGTACATATTGTGCCACTAATGAGTTTCTTCTTAATGAAGTGGCGATCAATCTCAACATGCTTTGTCCTATCATGTTGAACCGGATTGTGAGCGATGTTGATAGCAGCCTTATTATCACAGTATAACTGCATGGAGTTCGTTTGATCAATACCTAGATCACTCAACAATAACTTAATCCATAAGAGCTCACACATCCCTTGTGCCATAGTTCTAAACTCAGCTTCTGCACTTGACCTGACAACCATATTCTGTTTTTTACTCCTCCAAGTAACCAGGTTGCCTCTAACAAAGGTGCAATATCCTGAAGTCGATCTCCTATCAGTCACTGATCCAACCCAGTCAACATCTATATAGGCTTCCACACGAAGATGATCATACTTCGAAAAATAAAGACCCTTACCAGGAGCAGACTTCAAGTATCTCAAAATTCTCATGACAGCCTCGAAGTGAATCTGATGAGGAGCATATATAAACTGGCTAACCACACTGACAGCAAGAGCAATATCAAGACGGGAGTGAGATAGGTAAATAAGTTTACCCACTAATCGTTGATAGCTCCCTTTATCAACAGCTACTTCTCCTGCATCATCCCCCAGTTTCTGATTGGGTTCTAGTGGAGTGTCACAGGCCTTGCAGCCAAGCATTCCAGTTTCTTTTGACAAATCAAGCACATACTTTCTCTGTGAGATAAATATCCCATCCTTGGATCGAGCAATTTCAATTCCCAGAAAATACTTCAACCTCCCCAAGTCTTTGATTTCAAACTCACTGGCTAAATATTTCTTCAACAGAGGAATTTCCTCACTATCATCGCTCGTATGAACTATGTCATCTACATAAACAATGAGTGTTGTAGTCTTACCACATGAGGAATGTTTCACAAACAAGATGTGATTTGGCTGACTCTGTTTGAAGCCATATTTAAGCATAGCCTGAGTGAATCTCTCAAACCAAGCCCTTGGAGACTATTTGAGACGATATAATGACTTCTGAAGCCTGCATACTTTGCTTTCTGTCTGATGATCCTCAAAACCAGGAGGAATATCCATATGTACCTCTTCTTCAAGGTCACCATAGAGAAAGACATTATTTATATCAAACTGATGAAGTGGCCAATCTAGAGTAGTTGCTAGAGAGAGAAGTACTCTGACTGAATTCATCTTAGCCACAGGTGCAAAGGTCTCCCAATAATCAACACCATATGTCTGAGTGAACCATTTTTCCACAAGTCTAGCCTTGTAACGCTCAATAGAATCATCTGCTTTGTGTTTCACAGTATACACCCATTTGAATCCCACAGGTCGTTTGCCTTTAGGTAACTCAATCAATTCCCAAGTGTCATTCTTGCTAAGTGCTTTCATTTCCTCAATCATGGCAAGTTTCCACTTAGAGGTAGCAAGAGCATCTTGAAAATGGTTAGAAATGCTAACAGAGGAAATATTTGACACAAACACTCTATATGAGGACGACAAATGAGAATAGGACACAAAATTTGAGAAAGGATGTTGAGTACAAGATCTCACACCCTTTCTCTTGGCAATAGGAACATCAAGATCAATGGACTCCAGAGATTTAAAGTTTCCTGGACTCTTATCATAAGTAGGAGATGGCAATGGAGGAATAGAAGTGGTCTCTTGTATCCAATTAACTTTCTGTCTATCTTTGTCCCTGACATAAACTTGTCCTTTCCTATCCTTGGTGCCATTGGGTTCTGCAGTCCCAGTAGGAGGTAGTGGTGCAAGAACAACTGGTTCCACCATAGGAATCATAGGAATTACTGGTTCCACCATAGGAATCACAGGAATCACTTCACACCAAGGCTCCTCCTGAAGGGAGGACTGTGACATCAGAGAGGACAAGAAATAGGACTGGGACTCAAAGAATGTGACATCCATGGACACAAACCACTTACGAGAAGGAGGGTGGTAACACTTATACCCTTTTTGAGTAGGAGAGTACCCAAGGAAAACACATTTGAGGGAGCGAGGGTCCAACTTACCATGAGTAAGAGAGTGATTATGGACAAAACAGACACAACCAAATATTTTGGGAGGAACAGAAAATAAGGACTGGGAACCTAGGAGGACTTGAAAAGGAGCTTGTTTATTCAAGACCTGGCTAGGAAGACGATTAATAAGATGGGCAGCGGTGAGAACAGCGTCGCTCCAGTAGGACCGAGGCACACGCATATAAAAACACATGCACCGAGCCATGTCAAGAAGATGGCGATTCTTGCGTTCCGCCACCCCATTTTGTTGAGGGATATTGGTACAAGAGGTTGATGGATAATGCCATAAGTAGAAAAATATTGCCCTAACCCAGAATTTATGTATTCACCGCCATTATCAGAATGGAATATTTTGACAGTGGGCCCAAACTAAGTACAAATCATCTTACGAAAATTGTGGAACACAGGGAAAACCTCACTCTTGTCTTTCATGAGATACACCCAAGTAGTACGAGAAAAATCATCATTAAACGTAACAAACCAGCGATAACCTTTCACAGACACAACACGAGATGGACCCCAAACATCAGTATGTATTAAAACTAGGAGCAAAAGAAGCTTTGTGTTGTTTGCCAAGTTGACAAGACTCGCAAATAAATTCAGACACATTATTGTTTAAAAAAACAGATGGAAATAAATGCTTAAGTAAATAAAAAGAAGGATGCCCAAGACGCCGATGCCACAACCATATATCATCAGTGGTAGCAGGACTTGTGGTGGAAGAATGAGCAAGCTTGTTCGGTTGATCCAGGAAGTAGAGACCATTTTCTGCACTACCACTGCTAATCGTCCTTTGAAAAAGACAATGATCAGGAAAAAATGTCACACTACAATTCAAATCCTTTGTAATACGACTCAAGGATAGCAGATTAACAGAAAAATTGGGAACATAGACAACAGAAGAAAGAGGTAAAGTAAGGTGACATGGACTAAACCTTTCCCAGAAATAGAAGAAACAGTACCATCTGCAATTCTAACTTTGTCCTGACCTGAAGAGGGCTTATAGGCAGAGAAAAGGTTAGAGGAGCCAAACATATGATCTGAGGCACCGGAATCAATAATCCAGGGCAAACACTTATGAGACAGGAAAACACAAGGAGAAGAGGCTAAGTTACTTGAGCGGGCAAATGACGAGGAAGATGTATTGAGAGCAGTAGAAGACCAGCGGTCTAGCAAGTGGTGCAGAACATCCTTAAGTTCATGAGTAGTCATGCCAGAGAGACCATCAGAAGCCTGGCCAACGGAAGCAGAAGTAGAATCAAGTGTATCAACGACACTAGACTGATGAGCCCGTAGATAGAAGCCACGTCCTCTAGATTGGCCTGACCGACCTCCTCTAGAACCAAACCAATCACCTCGTCCCCCGGATGGAGTCCCATGAAGCTTCCAACAGGTCTCACGAGTATGCCGTGGTTTCTTACAGTAATCACAAAATACAAACTCCTTGGCAGCAGACTGAGGGATCGGAGTCAGGTTAAGGCCATCTCTAGAGGTAGACAGTAATGCTAAGCAGTCAGTAGAGATAGGGGACATCATAGCGGACCGGCGACTTTCCTCATTCTGTACATAGGCAAAGGCCTCCTGAAGGGAAGGACGAGTGTCCATACTCAAAACCCGACTCTGAACCGGATCATACTCCACATTGAGACCAGCCAGAAACTTGAAAACCCTTTCTTATGCAATGAACTTCCTGTACCCCGACTGAATCAGCCGTGCAAACAGGCTTATAGTCCTGCAGGTGATCAAGGCGTTTCCAACAATTGGTGAGGAAGGTGAAGTACTGAAGAACTGTCTGCTCCCTAAACAGAGCTCTTAATAGAGCGGCATAACTCAAATGCCTGTGAGAAATTTCCTTTGCGGGAATAGGTGGTAGCCACAGTATCCCAAACATCTTGGGCAATCTCCATAGACAAGTAGCCCTCTCCAATGCCTGGTACCATTGAATGAATAAGCCAACCCATAATCAAAGAGTTGGTAATCTCTCATTGGTCATAACCTGGTTCAGTTGTGCTGGGTGCTTGTATCTTTCCATCTACATACCCTATCTTTTCTCTGCTCTTTAAAAACATAGTCAAACTTTGTGACCACGCGAGATAGTTCTGACCATTAAATAGAGAGGTGGTGATTTTAAGACTAGGGTTGGGGTTATCAGTCATAGTAGTAGGTATAGGGGAACTCTCACTCCTAGGTGTCTGAGAAGTAGTGGATACACTGGTGGAATCTGCAATAGATACTGTACTACCGAACCCGCAACAAAACTAGTGCCAATCACAAACCCGGAAGGTGGTGGTGGAAGGGAAAAACAAACAACCACTATGACAGTAAAAAATTAACAGCTCATATTACTTTTTTTTTATTATTATTAATATTTATTTATTGATATAAACAGACTTAGGGTTATATAAACAAACAAAGTAGATACACGAACAGAGGAGATACACGAACAACTCAAGATAAAGAAAGACAGACAGACGAGACAGATACTAGAGGCAGGCGCACAGAAGTCGAGCAGAGGGAGAGGCGAAGTAGTCGAGAGAGGCGAGGCAGGGTGGCGGAAGAGGCGAGGCAGTCGGCTGAAGCCAATGAAGGCTTAGGAGCTGTCGGCTGGGCCATTCAAGCGTCGACGATGATCCAACGACGCCAACGACGATGAGTCGAAGGTGATTCAATGATCCACATTCATCACACCAGGTGAGTTCTAAACCCTAGTGAGCCGAAACCCCTTAGGCTTGACACAAATGTGGACAACGAAGCCAACGAAGCCAATGACGATGATCTGAATGTGATTCGGTTGGGTTGGCTTCGGCAGCAGTGGTTGGTGGCTCCGGTGGGTACTGTATGGGTAGAGGAATTTAGGTTTTTGGGTTAGGCTTTGATACCATGTTATCTTTAAGAGAATACCAGATTAGGGAATGATTAGAATATCATCTCCTATATATATTAATGAAGATTAATAATTACAAGGGAGCCCTAAGGCATAAAATAATTACAGAAATAACCCAAATAATAATATATTATTCTAACAATGACATCATTTCATTTGCAATCTCGTCAGTTATACTCTCCCCCTGAGGAGATGGCAGAGAAAAAGTAAAAAATGATTCAGATTCACGGAAGGTGATGTCCATATTGACATATGCCTCACAAGTGTGAGGATCATAATATTTGTATCCCTTTTGAGTAGCATAATAGCCAATAAATGCACCACACACAGCTTTAGGATCAAGCTTCTCACGAGTATGAGGATGGAGATGAACAAAACAGACATACCCAAAAACCTGAGGAGGAAGAGGCGCTGTGGGATAGGTCATAGGAAGATGTTCAAGAGGAAGTTGGAATTGGAGGACACTAGAGGGCATACGGTTAATAAGGTAAGAAGTGATAAGAATGGCATCCCCCTAAAAAGACTTAGGAACATTCATGGTAAACGAGAGAGAACGAGCAACTTCAAGGAGATGGCTAATCTTGCGTTCAACAACTCCATTCTGCCGAGGAGTGCCAACACAACTCGTCTGATACATCAATATATTCAGTCCCATTATCACTCCGAAGAATTTTGATTTTAGCATTAAAAAGATTGGTTACCATTTTATAGAAAAGTCGAAAGTAAGAAAAAACCTCACTTTTAGTTTGGAGGAGATAAATCCAAGTTGCACGGGAATTACAATCAATAAAAGTAACAAACCACCGATATCCAGAAGTAGAAACTAGAGGGGAAGGGCCCCCACACATCAGTATGAACAAGCATAAAAGGAAAAGTACTTCTTTTATTAACTGAAGGATAACAAGTATGTTTATGCTGAGCAAGTTCACAAGTGTAGTTTTCTTAAACAGGAATAACATATGCTAGACACAGAGATTGAAGAAGAAAACACTGAATTTTTTTTAATTCTTTTTCCACACAAACTTGGACTCTACAATGCTTTTTAAATTGAGAACTATCCACTAACTCCACTAACTCCACTACCTGAAAACTAGCAACAGACCCATGAGCAATAACTAGCACAATCCACTAAACCAACAATCCTAAAAACTATGACACTACTTGACACAATCCCTACATAAGCTGAAACTACATAGCACTATTTTGAATAAGTCAAAGACCGCCAACTTGAACTCAAACATGAAATGGACTCACTAAAATAAATCTAGACATGTTTGAATTAGATTCTCAACACGCCCCCTTAATACAAACATGGTTGTACACCCATCATGCTACGAAACTTCTTGAATTTTTCCTCTAACAAAACTTTTGTGAATACATCTGCCATTTGATCTTCGGTGTTGCAATGTTCTATCTCCACTTCTTCTTTGGCCACAATTTCTCTAATGAAGTGATAGCATATTTCAATATGCTTAGTCCTTCCTTGATGCACAGGATTCTTTGTCATAGCGATAGTAGATTTGTTGTCACAAAACAAACATGTTGGACTACTTTGTTTTTCCTTTAAATCACAGAGGATCCTTCGCAGACAAATTGCATGGCAAGCTGTAGCAGTGGCAGCAATATACTCTGCTTCAGTTCTGGAAAGAGCCGTAGTAGCCTGCTTCTTTGATGCCCATGACATAACTCCAGAGCCAAGGCTAAAGACGTAGCCTGTAGTGCTTTTCCTGTCATCTATACAACCTGCCCAATCACTATCAGTGAAAGAAATCAGTTTAAAGTTAGTGACTTTGGAATATTTTATTCCAAAATTGAGAGTGCCTTGAATATATCTTAAAATCCTCTTTGCTGCTCCAAAGTGATGCTTGCTTGGATGATGCATTAACCTGGAAACAATACTCACAGGAAACATAATATCAGGTCTTGAATGAGTAAGATATATCAAAGCACGATCTGCCAAAAGCAACTTCTCGTTTACATTCATAGGTGTCTTTGTGGGATTACAATTTGCCATGCCAAACTTTTTCAACAACTCCATGGCATATTTCTTTTGATATATGAAAATGCCACTTTAGTTTTGAATTACTTAAATGCCAAGAAAATAGTGCAATAGACCCAAGTCAGACATTTCAAAGTTCTGCATCATGCTCTCCGTAAACCATTTCATCAAGTCAAGAATTCCTAGTATATATCATATCATCAACATATATGCATACAATCAAGATATCATCATGCCCTTGAGTTTTCACATAAAGAGCGATGCTGTCGTTCGCACACCAAATTTTTTTATTTAAAACCAAATAATAACTACTATTTCGAAGTATAGCGGTTAAGACCAGGTGTCGATCTTTGGGGACTAGTGATGAATAATTTAATTTAGAAATTTATATTTGTTTGCGAGTTGTGAGGTGAAAATTAAACTAATTAATTAAGCAATTAAATAAACAAAATGAAATGAATATCTTAGGTGGAGTGAAAATTAAACTAATTAATTAAACAAAATGAAATAAATATCTTAGGATTTCAAATCTACTAGTAACCTCATAATTGGGAATAACTGTACTCAGTTTTTAGAAAATCATTGATTTGGCTATTGTGATGTAAGTTGATCAGGAATACATCATCAAGAGGATTTGTATATCAAAACCAGAAATGCACGAATCATCTTCGCTTAGCACGAACCGTCACCACTAAACTACGGTTTGATGCACAACTCGTTTTACTAGGTATGACTTGTTTAACAATTCTAATATACAGTAGTGAAAATCATTGTATAACATGATTTGAATAAAACATTTATTGCACAAAAAGATCTGAGAGTTTTACAACTGTATCCAAATCAAATCAAAACTAAAAATACTAAATACAACTTACCCCAATCTTTTAGTTAGGGCTTCATCTCTATCCTAAAACAAGAAAATTATTTCTTAACACTCATTCTAATATTTACAAAATAAACACTCTCACTCTTGGCCCTTGCCTAGAGCTAGAGCTCTCTCGCAAGCTCTGCTCCTCCCCTAACTTCCTACTCTTTGCCTCTGAATGCTTGCTTTTATAGGCAAGCTGTATTGCCAAACCTTTTCCTTTCTTTTCATCTTCTTCTTTTGAATGGCAGACATTCAACAACTCCATCATTTTCTTTTTATTATTATTATTATTATTATTATTATTATCATATACATAATGATGAAGTTGTATGGATGTCATGATAACAGTGGGGTGAATCCACCGAAAGATTTTTATTATTTTATTTTATACTATAATATATTATTTATAACAATTTATGTACAAACATTCTAAATATGCACAAATACACAAAATCACGCAAAATTATAAAATAATATAAATAAATAGACTAATAAAGTGTATGTTAGAGCATCCGCATCAGCCTCAGCAAATTTTGATCCAAATTATAACCCAAAATCCACTTTTGTATTTTAACTAACCTCTTTTTTATGTACACACTCCATCAAATTCTCTATTCTAAAATTCTATTTCATTAAAATATTATTTTTTATTCTTTTATCTTTTTCAATTTAAATATATAGTTTTCCAGTGCACCATAGTAGCAACAGAGAGCAGCAGCCGAATGAGGCAAACCCATTGAGGGGCGGTCGACCGGTCAGGCCAAAATTCAACAAAACTTCCTTCTCTGCAGGGACATCCGAGTGGACGTCCGGTGGGTGAGAAAATATAATAAAAAATAGATTAACCTGTCTCAAAAAAATAATAAACTATTGAATGACTAATAAATAGTACCTCAACAAATTTGTTGAGGTACTGTAGCAAATTCAACCAAACGCTAATTTAGAAATAATTTGTTGAGACTAATGGAGCAAGAATTTTATGATTTGCTAGCTATATTTAAACTTTTTGCTATTTTGGTGAGGCTAATGTGGATGCTCTTAATAGGTTAAATGTGTAACATTTAGGTATCATTTGGTGGATTGGGGGAGGATTTGCCAATCCAAAGTGGCAGGGGGTGTAGTGGTGCAGAGTTTGGTGACTTTTAATAGGGCTTTATTGGGTAAATGGTTGTGCCAGTTTGCTTGGGAGCCGGAACGGGTGTGGAGACAGGTGGTGGCTGTGAAATATGGGTTAGGTAGAGGGGATTGGGAGACTGGGGAGGTGACTGGCTCTCA
This sequence comes from Camellia japonica, assembly GCA_030407325.1. Lineage (NCBI taxonomy): Eukaryota > Viridiplantae > Streptophyta > Magnoliopsida > Ericales > Theaceae > Camellia > Camellia japonica. The sequence continues at coordinate 99,644,783 of JAPPVO010000032.1, forward strand.
TGGGTGTGGGTTATGGAAAGGTATTTGGTTGGGGAGAGTGGAGTTTTGGGATTGGGTGGGGTTCCGGGTAGGGGATTGGTTAAGGGTGCATTTTTGGAAGGATTGGTGGTGTGGGGATATTTTGATGAAAGATCGCTTCCCTTTGATCTTCAGTATTGTGATGGATCGGGAGGCTATGGTGGCATCTTATTTGGGGGGTGGGAATGTGGTGGTTTGGGATATTAGGTTACGACGGCAGGTTCAGGATTGGGAGGTTACTCAGTTGATGGAGTTATGGGGTTACTTGTATGGGTTGGGGGTGGCTGGGGTGGGGGAGGATGCCTTGGTGTGGAATGTGGTGGATGCTAAGGGCCATTTTTCTGTTTCATCATTCTACTGGAGTATAGTGGGGGAGGTGAGAAGGGATTTTCCTTGGAAGAGTATTTGGGTTCCGGGGGCTCCATCTAAAGTGGCCTTCTTTATGTGGATGGCAGCTTTGGGTCAGAATCTCACACTTGATAATTTGATGCGACGTGGTCATATTTTAGTCAATTGGTGTTGTAGGTGTTGTGAAGATGCGGAATCCGTAAATCATTTGTTTTTGCATTGTTGTGTGGCTTTTTGTTTGTGGGGATCTATATGTTCTCTTTTTGGGATTGTTTGGGTACAACCGCAAGGGGTGTTGGACATGTTGTGGAGTTGGTGTGGGGTTCGGGTTGGTCGTCGAAGGCGGCGTGTGTGGGCTTTGGCACCGTTGTGTTTGATGTGGTTAGTGCGGTTGGAGCGGAATAGACGGACGTTTCAAGAGGTGTCTCATTATGTGTCTTGGCTTTAGGGTCGTTTACCTACAGTTTTGTATAGTTGGGTTGAACGGAAAGTTGATCTAGATATGTTTGCTTTTTTAGATTTTTTGGATGATGTGATTGGTAGGAGTTGGTTTTTCTCTTTTGGGTTTTCTGTATTCATTGCATCATCTTGATGCTTTTTTAATAAAATTTGTTCACTTATTTATCCAAAAAAAAAATGTGTAACATTTAGGCACTGATCAAAGAGTAGGTTCACTAACACTTCTATGAAAACCATTTTCCAAAAAATACCTGTCAATCTTGCTATACCATGCTCTTGGTGCTTGCTTGAGCCCATAAAGTGCCTTCTTCAGTGACTTTATGTTCCATCCCTTCAATCACAAAGCCTTTGGGTTGTTCAACATATACTTCCTCCTCAAGCTCTCTATTAAGAAACGCAGACTTGATATCTGGCTATTGTGCATATCCCTTTGCAAATAACCGAGCTTTGTGCCTTTGGAGAGTTCCATCAGAATTAAACTTGGACTTGTAAATCCATTTAGGTCCAATAGCTTCTTTACTGGGAGGTAGCTCTACCATGCTCCATGTCTTATTCTTCTTTATGGCCTTTATTTCTTCATTCAATGCATCACACCATTCCTTCTTTGTTACTGCATCTTCAAAATAAGTAGGCTCCATGGCAAAGCAAGTAAATCATATATATCAGCAAGACTTCTGACTTTCCTAGGAGTAGAATCGTAAGAAGAATCACGTAGATGACTAGAACTTATTGAAGGAATCCCAGGGGCAGGTTGTTCACGTGGGATAACTTCATTCTCATCCCATCTCCAACCTTCATTCTCATTAAATATTACATCTCGACTTATGATCAATTTTTTTGGCAATAGGATCATAAAGTTGATAGCTTTTTGTCTCCTCGCTATAGCCTAAGAAAATGCATTTTGTACTTTTATCATCTAACTTTTGTCTTTGTTCAGATGCTACAAATGCATAGGCTATACACCCAAATATCTTTAAATGACTTGCATTGGGTTTTCTCCCGCTCCAAGCTTCATACGGAGTCTCGCCTCTAATAGCTCTTGTTGGAAAGCGATTAATCAAATATACTGCTGTCAAAACTGCTTCAGCCCAATAGTAATTTGGCGTCCCTTTATCCTTCAACATGCTCCTTGCTGCTTCAACAATAGTACGATTCCTACGCTCCGCAACACCATTTTGTTGTGGGGTGTAACTTGCTGTCAGTTGTCTATGAATGCCCATGCTACTGCAAAACATCCTGAACTCATTGGAAGTAAACTCACCACCACGGTCAGTAAGTAATGTGACAATAGTGCAGCTAGATTGATTTTCAACAATTAATTTAAAAATTGTTTGAAAATTGAGAGAGCCTCTGACTTTTCTTTCATGGGGTAAAGCCATGGCATTCTAGTGCAATCATCAACGAACAAAATAAAGTATCTGTTTCCACTCAAGGACAATGTTTGCATAGGACCACATATGTCAGCATGCACAAGCAACAATGGCTTATTTGCTCGCCAAGATTTTCCCTTTGGGAATTTTTCCCTATGGTGTTTGCCTAGAACACAAGCTTCACACACATAGGCATCATTTTTCACTGATGAAAAACCAGCTGCCATATCCAATTTATGCAACCCACCAAAATGCAAATGACCATATTGCCTATGCCACAATATGGACTCTTCACTAGATGCACAAAATGCATTGCATGAAAGGTTTGAGAACACAATAGGAAACATCTTATTTGCAGTCATTTTGATGCTCACAACCAGATTCTTGCTTTGCTTATCATAAAGCACACATTCCTCATCGTCAAAAACAACATAGTAACCCTTCTTTAATAGTCGACTCAAACTCAATAAATTCTGGACCAAACCAGGCACATACATGACGTCATTAATAAACTTTCTTCCAATCATGGTTGCTACTCCAATAGTTCCAATTCTTTGTACCTGAACTTCACTATTATTACTCATTTTCACTAATGGTTTCACAGATTCATTAATTTCCTCAAAATAACTTTTGTTTCCAGTCATGTGATTACTACACCCACTATCTAAATACCAAATTTCTTCGTTCATTTCAACATGTGCAGTAAGACATGCTACAAACAGGTTTTCATGTTCTTCACTAGTTTCTTTTTCTTCATGAAAATTGGCTAGCTCCCTAGCCTTTTTAAAACAATATCTCTTAACATGGCCAAACTCCTTGCAATTATAACACTGTAGAACATTTTTATTTTGAGCTGTTTTGGTTATAAACCAAGAATCCTTATCTTCATGATTTGTTTTTCCGCAATGTGAACATGGAGTAGAGTAAGCATTGTTACCTCCAATAAAGTATCTCTGTTGGGCATTAAATCAGCCTCTTCCTCTTCCACGAGATGCATTTCCACGCCCCCTGCCTCTTCCACCGTGTCCTCTTCCAAGATCTTCTGAGCACTTCCTTAAATCCACCTTTGACTGAAATGCTTGCTCCATGGTCTTCTCTGCTGTCCTCTGCAGCCTTTGTTCATGAGCTTGAGGTGAACGCATTAGTTCATTCACATTAGATCCTCGGATTCCTCTATAGCAGCAACTATGTGATCATATTTAGGAGTAAGACTCCTTAACACCTTTTCCACAATTTTCTGATCGGACAACTCTTCTCCATATGATCAAATTTGATTCACAATAGAAGTGAATCTTGGGGAAAAATCCTGAATACTAAGAATTTTTCATATACAAATTCTCAAATTCATGACAAAGAGTTTGGAGCTTAACCGTGATTATCTTCGACGTACCTTGGTATTCTTCTTGGAGCAAGTCCCATGCTTCTTTTGATGTAATGGCAGGCATGATTCTTGGAAATATGGTGTCCTCTAAGCCCTGTTGGGTCATAAACAAGGCTTTTCCATCCTTCTTCTGTTTCTTCTTCAATTCATTCTTCTGTGCTGTTGACACCCTTTCCTGTTCAGCAAAATCATCATACCCTATGAAGTATGGACACGCCAAAATGGAAGCCGTGGGGTGTCGGATATGGGGACACGCTGGGGACACGTACGGGACACGCCATCTGGCGTGTCCCCTTATTTTAATTTATTTTTTTGCAAGGGACACGGCGGGGACACGCGTGTCCAAATTTGGACACGCCATGGGACACGGTCGGCGAGAAGAGTAAACGAAAGAGAAAAGAAGCACAAACCCGGTCAACGACTTCAATTTAGATGACTTCTACCGTAAGCCTCGCTCTCTCTCTTGCTCTCTCATGACTTCGATCTCGAGCTAATCAACCTCCATCCAATCCATTTCGACTAGCAATAGCCCTTCGACTTCGACAATCTAGTCCACTTCGACTAGTTATAGCCCCCTTCGACTTCGACGATCCAGAACCCTTCGACTTCGACGATCCAGAACCCTTCGACTTCTCAGAGCTCTCTCTCACCTTCGCCTTCTCTCTCTTCCTTGCGATCGCGATCGATCGCTTCTTTCGCTTCTGTCTCTCTCTCTCTCTCTCTCTCTCCCTCGCGATCGATTGCTTCTCTCGCTTCTGTCTCCCTTTCTCTCTTTCTGTCGTCTTGTATCTTCTTTATTCATATATATATATAAAATATAATATACTTATAAGATAATGTATTATAATACATATTATAAGATAATATATGCTTATAAATATTAATTAAAAAAAATAAACACATGAATGTAAAATAAAATAAGAAAATTAATTGGAACATATTATTTAAAAAATATAATAAATAAATAAAATATTAATGTGTATTGAAATAAAAATATTTATAAAAAAATTAAAAAATTTGTCATGGCCCCTACTGTGTCCGTGTCTCCATTTTTTATAAATTGCCATGTCCCGTGTCCTTGCTTCATAGATCATACCCATTCTCTATTAACTCCCACAAATCATATGATGCAAATAATGTCTTCATTTTATTAGACCAGAATTGATAATTGTTTCCATTAAATATGGGAACACTTTGTAGAGAATTTGAAAGTTCCAAAATACTCACTTACACTTTTCTACGAACAAATTGCAGTCAATGTCACTGCTATATACTCTTGCTGCTTTCTTCCAGCCCTCAACTTGGCTCTAATACCACACTATAGTTTTCTTAAACGAAAATAATATATGCTAGACACAAAGATTGAAGAAGAAAACACTAAATATTTTTAGTCCTTTTTTCCACACAAACTTGGACTCTACAATGCTCTTTAAATAGAGAACTATCCACTAACTCCACTACCTAAAAAATAGCAAGAGACCCATGAACAGTAACTAACACTATCCACTAAACCAACTATCCTAAAAACTATGATATCACTTGACACAATCCTTACATAAGCTGAAACTACATACCACTACTTTGAATGAGTCAAAGACCACTAACTTGAACTCAAACATTAAATGGACTCACTAAAATAAATCTAGACATGTTTGAATTAGATTCTCAACAAGCATTATAAACAAAATTATTCCAAGGACAATCTCAAACTAATGAAGGAAAAAGTTTTTCTAAAATACTAAAGGAAGGATAACCCAAACGATGATGCCACTAATGAAGGAGATGAAGGGAGGAGTCAGTAGTACACTGAAGAGCCTGAGCAGAGGACAAAGGTAATGCAAGAGAGACGGCATCCATAAAGTAAAATCCACCTTGTGCTCTACCACTATCAATTGTTTTCCCCCATAGCCAGTTCCTGAATGACACAATGAATATGAAAAAAAGTCACAGAACAATTTAAAGAAGTAAGGCTACTAACAGAAAGTAAGTTGGTGGAAAAATTAGGAACATGAAGAACAGATGAAAGAGAAAATAAAGAGGAACAATGAACCAAACCCTTGCTGAATACAGAGGATAAAGTGCCATCAGCACTCTAACCTTATCCTGCCCAGAACAAGGAGAATAAGAATAAAAAAGATTGGAGGCACCTTTCATGTGGCCGGTAGCACCAACATCAAACACCTGAGATTGTGGAACTCATCCTGGGAAAGAGTACCAGTGTCACAAGGACTAATAGAGATCTCTAACACATGCACTTAGGAACGGGCACCACCACCATGGTCACATCCTCGAGTAGAGAGACCATTCAATTTCAAACAATGTTCTCTTATCATGCATGTCTTTCCCACAATAATCACACTTCAATCGATCCTGATCAAGCAATGTACCCTTACTTCCAAATTGAACCCGACAAGGCTTAGAGTCCCAAGTGGTAGGAGCAACAACCAAAGCAGAACGATCCTGCAAAGAGGGATGGACCATAGCACTACATCGAGTTTCCTCTTAAAGAGAGCATAAGCCTCGCATAAGGCGGGAAAAAGAGAACGACCCAACACTTTAATGTAAATTTGATCATACTCCAAATTAAGGCCAGCAAGAAAGTCGTACACACGCTCCTCCATAGATTGCTGAAACAAAGTGGCATCTCTGGTACAAACATCCTAGAAACTTTGACAATAATCAAGTTCCTACCACAGACTACTGAGCTCAACATAGTACACGGCAAGTGATCTGTCTTGTTGATCCAATCCTTGAATCTTCTTCCTCAACTCATATGCATGGGCATCATTATCCTATTGTGAGTACATCTGTGTGGCAGCAGTCCAAATTTTATGAGCAATATCCAGGAGAAGAAAAGTCCAACTAATAATGGGTTGCATGGAGTTAATCTTTTTTTTTTGGGTGAATAAGAAGCATGGAGTTAATCAACCAAGTCATAACCAACGCATTCTCAAAAATCCATTGAGTACGCAAAGCACCATCATCATCAGGTTGGGGAATGTCACTAGTAATGTAGCACGTCAAGCAGCGGGCGACAATAGCAAAAGTGAGAAAAAAAATAAAATAAAATCATAGGGCTAATTTTCGGCACTAGTTGATCATGTTGGTAATTATTTATTTATTTATTTTTAATTTTTTTTTTTTACAAAAAAATTTGGAAAAAACGAAAATAAAAGAGGACAATAATCTTCAAGGAAGAAGATATTGCTCTGATACCATGTTGATTTTTCAGACAAAGAGGAAAAAGAAGAATGATAGAGGAGACAATACGGCTAATGAAAATATTATTAATAGGGCTCTCCCGTTAGACACATGTATTTATACTAATATGATAAATTACATAAGTACCAAAACTACCCCTACACTCAAATAAGCATTATACTTAACATTATTTAAAAGAGTAATGCTATTCTACCAAAAAAAAGAACATACATAAATATTAACCAGAATGACATGTCTATGAGATGGCAGAAACACATCAGGCAAGATACTGTGAAGATGTAAACGTTTCTGAAACGCCCCACTCCCGTTTTTACCTTCATCTCTCTATCTATCTTCTCACCCTAAAAGTTAGGGTTTCATTATGTCTTTCCATCCTATAGGCCCGGCTAGCCTATAGAGTCTTAGGGTTTTCCCTAACCTATGAAGCATGGGTGTTGTACCCATATCGGGTACTGGTACTTCGTATGATACTTTTGCATACGTACTGGGTACACAAAACACATATTTAAATTTTTCCTTCTTAATTTTTGGCATACTCAAATGTACTTAGTATATGCTTAAGCCATATTGTACCTCAATCGAAACAGTATTTTCTTCTTATTGGACTTCTTTTTTATATGCTTAGCATGATTTTAAAATTAAGCTATGATGTGTAAGTTATTTATTATAATGACATTTAATTTTGATTTATACATTTACTTTTGGCATTAAATGTGAATTGTAACTTGGATTTTAACAAATTGAACCATTTAACTAATTTTTGCATTACTTCAAATTAAAAATAAATATTTTTTTACAAACGTACCTAGTTGTACCTGTATCCTATTTTTTTTAGATTTGACTATTGACGTACCCGTATTGTACCTATCACTACCCTATTCCGCCCCAAACAAGATAGTGTGGTGATAGGCCAGTAATTGAGGACTACCAAAGGCCTAACTTACAAAACAAATTGGACTTGTATAATAATTGGGGAAAATTTTCTCATTTCAAGTGCGGAAGCTATTATTTTCTTATATTGAGTCCATTTGAGAATATCCATTCAGTGCAGTGCATAACTATATGAAATGAAAGCATACATTCCTCTTGGATTGTTATCTTGCATTATTATATTGTTGATACAGCAAAGTAAAGTACATTGCTTATGACAAAACCTTACAAAATCAATACAATATACAAGACTGACTTTCAATCAAACTTCTCTTCAAAACCAAGCTCTTCGCCACCTACATATATATATATATATATAAGGGAGAGGGTTGAGTCATTGCCTAGTGAATAGTAATATAGTAAAGTGGTAAATGAATGAACAAGCAAGCTTTATAAAACATATTACAAGAATCATAGCTTGAGCATAGCTTACCATGAGCATAATATTTCAAGACTTGGATTTCAAACATGATTTATATAGGTGAACATTCCAAGGATTACAAGAATATCAAGACCCACACGAAGTGGCAAGATGAGCTCTGCCATCAAGGTGTTATTGGTATAATCCCCTAATAACTGGAACATGATCCAAGGATGTCATCTTCATACATGATACAAGAGTATATGATGTTCATTCATGATAAAACAATAGCATAGCTTTCATAAACATAGCATAAGTTTGCATTTGAATCATAGTTTATCAAACATAACTTTACTACACTACTACTCACAAATGGCTCTTGAACAAGCAAGGCATTGAAAACATTAAACTAGCAAACTTCTAAATTCATTTCAAGTGTTCTAACTGAGCTTAGTTTTTCATTTTTTTTTCTTAGATTTTCCAAGACTGTTCTAAGCCTAATTCAAGTCAAATGCATGCCTAGAAGCATCCTAGGTGATCAAGGTTTGATGAATATTGAAATGTGCCAACAATGTACGTTGAAGGGCCTTAAGTATTCCACAACAATTTCATATGCTTTGCATTGGAAATATCATGTTTAGATGTTTAAGGTTTAAGGAAGTAGGAAAAAATGAAAGAGAACTAAGCTAGGAGAGGAATCAACATGAAATGGTTAGGAAGAAAGTGAGCAGCCGTCACTAATTTAAACATATCTTTTTGTATGCTTAGAAGTTGGACGTGAAACCACCATCTTTGGAAACTAGACGTTTGGGGCTTGAATTTAGACACAAGAATCGCTTAAAACCGAGTCCGGATGAGAGAGATATGGCCACTTGAAACTGGGCTGAAATAGGGGTGTTGCACATGCGGGGATCAAGGCCGCACGTGAGGTTTTTGCAATCCCAAAAATTGCTTTCTGAAAGGTCTGGCCGCATGTGCAGGGCTCAGGGCCGCACGTGTGGAAATGGCTGGAAGTGGCTGTTCGAGAAATCTAGTTTTGTTCTGAAAATCTCATTCTTTTCTTATCTTTTTCCCTTTCTTTTCAAGGTTCCAAAACATGATTTTAGGCTCATAAAACTCTTGAAATTTTCATGAAAACATCATCCTTTTCAAGGCAACAACATAAAAATATGATTAATTCCAAAGTATAAAGATCAAAACATGTGTTTCTCTTAAGGAATTCATGAGTTCTATTTCCTATTCAAACCCCCCTTCTTCAAGCTTTCAAAACATGGAATTAAACTTGCAAAACTTATTGAAAAACATATGAAACATGAAGATGAAGCTTCTTATGCATCATGAACATTAAAATCAAAATTAAAATGACAAGAATCTAAGTTACCTAGCTTGTTCTTCAACTTAGTCCTCTCTTTTCCATTCTTTTCCTTATTTCTTCATTAATAACTCAATTAAATCTTAGTTTCTTTTCAATCTTTGATAGTAGATAGGTTTACTACAAGAATTAGGGCTTAAACTTACCTTTTGAATGTTTAAAAATGGTGTTCTAGGTTAATTTCTCCAAACTCTCTTCGTTTCTCTTTCTTTCTCATTTCTTCTAGTTTGTTTTCTCCAGCAGATTTCCTTCTTCATCTTTTGGTTTTATTGAGCTAGGTAAGACAAGGGTCCATTAAGACAAAAGGTGTATGCTTGCTTCACCTATGTGTATGCTTCACCAATGTCTCTAATCTCATCATTAGTTTAGTTAATCAATCTTAGTTATAATTACTTATCAAAAAAAAAAATCAATCTTAGTTATAATTAATCAAGATTAGTCTTCTAATTAATCAAGATTTTACTTAATCTGGCGTAGTTTAATTAATTAATTATGATTAAGCTTAATTAACCCTACTTAATTGACACTAATCATATTTAGCAAAATGACATAGTATTAAAATGATGAGCACATTAGTGTAGGATCTTTAAGCTCCTCAATTAGTGGATAGGCACATTCTAGCATTCACAAATCTTAAACTTTAAGGTATCCCCTAACTCTTAGTAATCTTCAAATATTTCTCTTCTTAAGTTTGTTTTATCAAGGCATGTCTTTTACTTCTAAGTTTCTTGCCAGTTGTTTCATCTTCTGAGGTTGCATCTTGTCAATCCATATTTCTATCTCTAGAGTATTTTAAGATAATTAAATTAAGGTAGATATTTGGTCATGCCAGGCAAAAATGCTTTTGATGTGATACGTACTTGCTTGCTATGTTCAAGAGGTGACTAATTCCTTAGTTTTGATAGTTGATAGTGAAATTTCACATGTTCAATTACCTTAAGTACTTTGTATAATGAGATAGTTAATTTGACTTAAGAGTATTCAAGGATGGGTAATTATATAATTATAGCATGTGGCATTATTTGGGGTGTCATAGTACCAGTACTCGTACCCGTACCTGTGCTTCATAGTCCCTAATGTCCGGTCGAGGTTCACAACCCAGATTGTGAATTTGATTGTTGTGGTTCTCTTTGCCTCTCATAACGAAAGAAACCAATTTTGACTGAAGCTTCATATGGATCTACTCTGTACACATACAAATGATGACGATAAGTCAAAACCCCGGAAACCCCATACTGCCTTCATCCCATTTTCTCACTGAAACTCATATGTTGTGGTCACCACATTGCCTGTTTCATCACTTTTCTCAGTCTTCTGTGTTTTTGTTAATATCTATTTTGATTTCTTGGCTGTGGGAAGTCTCTGTTTGGTTGCAGATAAAAAGATGGAAAATAGAAGAAAAGAAAACTAGTTAGAATTATTATGCTTGCTGTGCTTGTGGTTACTGTAGAACAAGCTTAAAGGTTGTTAAAATAATTCATATCAAACTATTTAAATAATATAGTGTTGTATGTATGCATCAAATGCCTCTAATCCATTGAATTGGATTACATTTTTGGGTTAGGTTTCTCTCAAGTTCAAATCTAAACTTGAGGGGGCTGTAGAGCCCTCCATGAGTCCCATTTTGATGATCCGAATTGTTTATTAAGCCCTCATGTATATTATCTATGAAAAAAATTAGGTTTATTCAGTAATCATAACTTTTTTATTTTAGGGTGAATTACACTAAAAGTCCCTATAGTTTGGGGCTTGTGTCACTTTGGTCCCTGATTTTTCAATTGTGACACATTTAACCATGAATTTTGAATCTTGTTCCAAATAAGGACAATTTCAAATATCATTAGATTTTTGAAGGGTAAAATCGTCAATTTGATGAAATATAAATTAATTTGACAAAAATAAATGTCAAACAAATATTTTTGAATTTTTTAAAATTATTTCTACTCACTAAAAATAAAATTATATAAAATTGATAAATCTTTTAGACATTTTTTTTTTTACCAAATTAATTTTTATTATGTGTTTGGATGATGATCATGTAAAATTAATTTTTAAAAATTAATCATGTAACTTTTATTTATTTTTATCAATTTTACATAATTTTATCATTCATGGATAAAAATAAATTTTTAAAAATTAAAAATATTTTTTTGACATTTATTTTTGTCAAATTAGTTTATATTTTATTAAATTGACGATTTTGCCCTTGAAATTAAACAATGGCATATTCAATTGTCCTTATTTGGAACAAGACTCAAAATTCAGGGTCAAATGTGTCACAATTGAAAAATCAGGGACCAAAGTGACACGAGTCCCAAACTATGGGGACTTTTAGTGTAATTTGCCCTTTATTTTATCATGTTTTTTTTTCCCAAAATAATAGATGGTCTATTTTTAAAATTATACTAGTCTTTCATTTTTTTCAAAGACAAACTTGATAAAATGAAAAGATTACGATTATCGGATCGACTTAATTTTTTTTTTTATAAATGATATACATTGAGGGAACTATAAAATAAACGGTTCAGATCATCGAAACAAGACTCATGATAGACACCAAGGGACCCTCAAGATCTCTCAAGAAGTCCAACCTTATTCTTTATTCCTAATAAGTAATAATTTGCCAAAGGGCATTAGGAATTCATCTCTTGAAATTTTAGCTGTATTTTCTGGAAACATTCAAATGGAGTAGAGGTTGTCGAGATGTTGTGGGAGCAGTAAGGTTGCCGAGAAGCGTCAATGAGAATTTGGAACCTGAGTAGATATGAAGATCACAATATGTATTTGTATAGCATTAATTTATTTAATATGCTAATGCTATTTATGAAAACCTCCAAGATGGTGCCTTCCTATCTTTTTCTTCTTTGTTACATATGTCCGCCTGTATCTAAATTAAATAGCTTCTTCTGCCCATTGCAGTTGGCCTTGTACACGATCCGCACATGGTCATTAACCGTGTTGGAGAATGTCAACTCCCTAGTTGGAAAATCAGCTGCACCAGAATATTTGCAGAAGCTTACATACCTCTGTTGGAACCACCACAAGGCCATAAGGCACATTGACACAGTCCGTGCTTACACGTTTGGGTCCCACTACTTCGTTGAGGTTGACATTGTCCTCCCAGCAAGCATGCCCTTGCAAGAGGCCCATGATATCGGAGAGGCTTTGCAAGAGAAACTCGAACTCCTCCCAGAGATTGAGCGTGCTTTTGTTCATCTTGATTATGAGTACACTCATAAACCTGAGCATGCACAAGCACATCTTTAGTGCTAATAAAGTATGAAACTTTTCCAGTAACCATTGTAAGTTGGAGAATTCTATTATACACACCCCATACCATATGCACGTTTAGTTATGTCATTTTTTTCTTTAATAATGACTAATTTTCTTTTTTAGTTATGACATTATTTTGAAATTATGGTTATGATTTGTTTTTATCTTTTTTAGTTATGATTCAGAAAGAATGAAATTATGTTATTTTCTTATGTAATTATAAGGTGTATATGGTACACACCTCTAGTCTTTTCCATGGTAAGTTTTATTCCCATCTTTTAGTTTTGGCTCCTACAATTGTTTTAGACTAGCAAAGCTTGAGCAAAACCTAAGGTTTCAGAGAATTGCTAGTCAAGATGCTATCCTAATCCTATTTGCGTGCTCGCCATACAAAGCGATTTCAAATCTTTGGGAGCTGAATAAGGAGTGGTATGTCACTATTGATGTTCTTTCTCGTTTTGTAGTTTTAGCCCCCAATCTTGTCAAACATTTGGTTTAAAACCGCTAAAATATTGGTAACGGATTGAAATTTCTCAATCTGCCAAAGTGGTTTGGTTGATGATTTTCCTTAAAATTACCGACCTGCGCAGACCTTTATTTAGCGAAAAATGACTTAAACCCCAGTGGGGGTGCTGGGGGTCTTCCCTGATTGGTCAAAAAAATTGTTTTTTTTTTTTTTTTTTTTTTTCAGCCAGTGGCAGGTGCCACGTGGCACTGGAGGGGGGTCGCTGGGGGTCACCTCCGCTGGGGTCCCCAGCATTGTTGTTAGAAATGAGAGATTTATTTATAAATCTCATTTAATAAATTTATAGTATAATAAGTTGATAAAGTTTTTTAATATTTTATCCAGTCTCATATATTTAAACTTACATTTTAATAAGTCTTTTTTTTCATATTAAAATTATTATGTGGACTATTTTATCCTTAGACTTTTATTATAATATATATATATATACTAGTGTATGTTCGTACCTGAGAGCACAGTGTAATTAATGATGAGATTAAAATATAAATGAAATAAAATTATTAAATTAAAATATAATTTATCAAATTTGTTGTTAAAAATTTGTGGTGAAAATAAAAATACAAATCTGGTTTTGACTTTCAAATGTTTTTTTTATAAAATTACCCATATAAAAATGCACCCAATAAAAATATAGCAAAAAATAAAAAATGTAATTTATTGTAAGAATATGTCTCGTGGATTTTGTTACCGAAGTGAGTAAAAAAGTTCTGTTAAATAAAAATACGTTTTTTAGTCTTTAAACAAATCATACACCCTCATTATCCACTTCTCTCTCTCTCTTGCCTTGTGAGAAGATTACATTTTAACATAACTCAATTTAAATTTGAGTTCAAATTTATGAAAAAATATTTTCCATTAAAACAACATTTTTAACATGACCACTTTTTTTTTGAAAATGATAGTTACGTTTTTCAATAAATAAACATTTCTAATGATATCACTTTTTTTTTTTAAATGGTAGTTATTTTTTTTAATAAATAAACATTTCTAATAACGTTACGTTCCTTAGTAAACGGAAATATTTTTTTTTTAATTTTTTATTTATTTAAATTTTAGGTTCAACTTTGACAATTAATTTTTTTTTCTACACACATTTTTTAACATAAAATTATTATGATTTATGGAGAGATAAAATTATAATTTATGTTATGGTGAGACTATCAAATTCATAATCATTTTTTCTCAAATTAATTATCTTCTCAAATATAATTATTTTAATCTATTAAAATAATCAAAAATTAAAATACTAATTTTGTTTGACTTTATTATTGTTATTATTTTAGAGAATACACATGTTTCCGATTACACTAATTTTTTCAATTATTTAAGAAGAAAGATAAATGAATCACAATTCTCTATGACTCTTTACATGTGTCCCACTCACTCTTTCTTTTTCTGACTCTCTCTCTCTCTACTGTCACCTACTCATTCTCTCTCTCTTTCTCTCCCTCCCTCCCTCCCTTCCAATCACTCTCTCTACCTATTATCTCTACTCTCCTCTTTTCCCTTTACCTATTATCCCTCTATCTAATGTCTCTTAACTATTCTCTCTCCAAACCTTTTTTTTCCTTTGTTTCATCTTCCTCTTTAATGGTGGGGGACAGCCGCGGAACAGACAGTGGCGATGAGCGACGACGAGTTCCCTCTTGCGTTCATGCTTTTTCTTTTTTTCTTCACTATATTTTCTCTCAAATTCGTGATTTGATTAAATCATAGGAAATCAATACCCATTTCAAAACCATGTCAAAAGTCAAAACCCATTTAAAAAATAAAACTCATTTTTGTGAAGATCAAGTATTATTTTAGATCTAAAACCTTTTAAAAAATTAAATCCATTTAAGAAACATAATGTTAAGATTAAATTGGATAAATTACATTTTGAGATCAAGTATTATATACTCATCTATTATTGCAGAACATTTACAGATGATAATATTAAATTAAAAAAAAATCGTAAACTAAAAGCAAATTGAACAATTTAATTCCCAATGGAAGCCAAGCATCATATTAAAGAAGTACGATACCTTTAATGGTTTAACTTGGTGCACTGAAATGCTATGAACAACCGCTGATTAAAGAAAAAAAAGGGAGAACTAAAGATTTAGCCAATTTTCTTATTTGTATAATCAATTTACTCCCCAAAATTACTATATGTGAGAGAGACATTTCATATTAAAAAAAATTAAAAATAAGACCTGCCAAGTACCCACCCTTGTCCATAATTATATAACTGAATGGACATTTTGCTGAAGGCTTTCCTGACAGGATCTTCACCTCCATCAATTTCTTCCAAACAATCTGCAATTCTTCCTTTGCAAAACCCATCTTCCAGTCAACCTGTAACCCATTTCAATTACTTGCTCATCCAAACAGTACTTATGTGACAACCCTCACCTCTGATTAGTACTAATCTGTGATTAAGCATGATAAGTAACTGTTTAAGTTGAAGTTCTGAACTGATTGTATGAGTGTGTTACATTAATTGCATTTCTATCTGTTTGTCATTAAATGATCTGTTCATGTTTTAATTTCGAACTGCAAATTGAAGGCCTTATCGGCGACCGAATTAGAAATTGATTAGTGTTATGTGTTAATTAGGATTTATGTGATTTTATGGTAGATTTAATTGGAATTTGATTTAGAATGATTAAATTAGATTAATAATGTTAAATTACATTAGTTCAAGTAAATTACATGTTTGCCATTAGTGGTTAATGCTAGGCCATGTAATTGATTCATATGTTTGGCACTATCATTTCATCATCTCCTCCATTTCCTAGGCCAAAACCGAGAGAGAGAGAGGGAGAGTAGGAGAAAAACTTGAGTTCATCAAAATTGGCTTGGAGAATTAGGAGAATTGAAGGGAATTTGCATATTTGAGCTTCTACATCTTGAATTCAAAGCATAAGGTAGAGAATTCATCTTCTTAATTGTGAATTTAAGTTGTTCTTGCATGATTCATGGGAAATTAGTGATCTAAGTCAAGAATTGGTTTAAAGTGTTGAATTAAGAGTCTATTCATGCATGCATGTATATATTCTTGGATTTTGAGGTTGTTCTTTATGACTTTCCACATGCATGTCCACATTTTGGTTGTAGTCCATGAACTCACCTTGATTTTGAGCTCAATCTTGCATTTGACCTTGTTTTGGAGCATTAGAGTTCTTAGAAACTCTTGCATGTTATGTTTTTGTTTAGTTCATGAAAGTTTCTTTGAAATTGTGTGCAATTATCTCACATTTGGGCTTGATTTTACAAAATTGATCTTCAAAACATGTTATAGTATGAGTTTTCAAGTGTTTTCCAGAAAATGGGCCCAAAAGGTTGAGTTTTGATGTGTTGAATGCTTGGTTTGAGCTTGGGAGGCAAATCTGGAAATTCCAGATTTTGGCTTCTACGCTCGAGCGAAGGATTCCACGCTCGAGCAACCATCTTTTGTTCAGAGCTCCGCTCAAGTGAAGGAATGTTGGCTCGAGCGTCGATTGCAAGCTCTCAGGTTTTCTGCGTGTGCAGACGCACGCTCGAGCGAAGAAACCTACGCTCGAGCGAGGACTGTGTCTCACGCTCGAGCGAACATCGAGCGAGGATTTTCAACATCCAGCACTTTTTGCATTTTTACAAACCGCTAGAGCGAGGAAGTCCACGCTCGAGCGATCCCTTTGTTTTGGCACGCTCGCTGGAGCGAAGAAAGCCACGCTCGAGCAAGACCCCTATTCAGCAAAAATTTGAAAAGTGTTTTAAAGTGCATTTTTGCATCATCATTCCATCCTAGGCATTAGGCCTAGTTTAAGGCATCTTAATGAGGATAATGTCATAGAACTACACCAAGTCAAGTTAAGGGGCTAAGTTATTAATCCCGAGTGTGTGTTCGTTCTGCAACTGTAGGGTTGGCATCCGAGGACGCTTGTTAGCTTGTCTATAGCTCAGTGCTCTGTGAGTAACAATATTGTAAAGATATGTTCAATTATGATTATTTTTTGAATGATCAACTGTTCTGCTTACTGAAACGTTATTGTTTAATGAATGAATGTTTGTCCTATTTGTAAACTGTATTCGTGACATCCATAGCAATTTACTGTTACTGCTACTGTCACAGAGATCTCTGTCGGTTCCCATATTTGGAACTACTACTGCTTACTGTTATGATGGCCATCAACTGACTGTTCGGTCTGTTAAGACCTACTGTACTGTTTTGCTATGGGATGTACCACATGTGACTACTATGGTCCTAAATGACTGATTTACTGATGCAATTGACTGTTTAATTACTGAAAGGACATTCATTCTTAACCTTTTTACACTGCTGTTATTCACTAGACTTTAGCTCACTGTTTATATATATATGTAGGTGTCCAGGCACCGGACCGGAGCTAGGAGCGTTGGATTAGCTCTTGTTTTGTCAAAGCTAACCATTATGCCTCACCTCGAGGTTCCAAGTGCATTCAAGCCACGGCTGTTTTGGGGTGTTCAGATTCACCCTTTTGTTCCTGTCTTGTAATAAATGTTTAAGACTTGACTGTACAGTTTTAGTTAGGGATTTGGTCCCTGACATGGTTGTTTGTGTATATGTCGCTTATACATATGTTTTGGTTATCAATGTGGCATGTTTGTAAAAAGTCTTTTTGTATTCAGACTGTCACAGCTCATTGGACATCTTTTATTTACTGTTTTGGCTTCTGCCAGCCCCTTTACTCTGTATTACTATTTTTACTATTAAGCAGGCCTTTGGTAATCACAGATTACTGGCCGGTTACGATACTAAACCCATAGGGGCGAGTTTGGGTCGTGACAACTTAACCTCAAAACAACATAAAAAAATAGTAAAACAAAACAATTAACAGAACCCATCTCTTATTTTCCTCCATTTTTGCAAGAAAATTAAGGAAAGAAGAAGTTATACTCACAAGCTACCATTGTCATCTCCAACTTTACAACCATTACCACCTCTAACTCTCCTGCAATAATGGCAGAGATCCATTTGAGAAAACATCTTAATTTGAAGATATAAAGAGTGCACATAGAGAGAGAAAGAGAGAGACATACGGGCGAGGACGAATTGTTTAGAAAATAGAGTAAGTCCAATCTGAGTTGAAATAGACGCTTTTGAGGGCTTCAAGAAGGGCCATCATCCCAATTGCTTCTTTGCTATAACTATTCATTTGGTTTGCTCATGGGATACCTTCAATAAAAAAACAGTTTCGTCATCAGATAAACACACATCACATAGCTATTTACTTCTATTCTTGGGGCTTTTTATCTCATGTATTTCGAATATGTTGAACCTTGTTAAAGAACAGCTTCAGCGGGGAAGGGCGTCAGAGTGGCGACCTGCCGAGGACGAGATCGAGAGTGAGATGTGTAAAGAGAAAGAGGGACTGCATTTGTTGTAGTCGCGAATGTGGGCCTCTGTGTTGTGGAGGCAGGTCTTCACCAGAGGGGAGAAGAGGGAGAGATAGAGAGAGTCGCTATACTTTCTGGAGAGAGAGAGAGAGAGAGAGAGAGTAGTGAAATGATGAAATATGACAAAAGTGGTGAGAGAAGAGAGGAGAGCTGGTGGGAAACATATTTTGGGCCAAACAAATCGACCATTAATTTTGATTAGGAATCATCTCAGCCATGGATATAAAATGTATCTCTTAAACATTTTGATATATTTTCAAAACCCTTTTTGCCTTTTTATATAGATATTATCATATATCTAGGAGAAATAATATCAATTCTTAGATATATTTTATTTGTGGCATACATAAAACATTGTATATGGTATATGAAAGATTATTATTCTTATTATTTTCTTTGCCTTAATGTGAGGGATTCACTTAATTAAGGATCTTTATTCACCATTATTTTGCATTAAGGTCCTGTCATGGAAGAACATTTGGAAGAGAAAGTCAGTTGTAAATCGATAATAAAGATGATGATGAACTCGCAACAAAGATGATGGTAAACAAGCAACGAACAATTATTTTTTTGCCATTGTTACACATGAACCGCAGTCTCTTCATCGATTTATATAGCCACTAGTATTGTATAGTTTGTTCACCGATATTATACTGGTGTTGATTATATACAGATTTTTCTAAAAAGGTGAGTCAATATATATGAACTATTTAACACTTTTTTATATATTGTTTGATATTTTTTGTATTATTTGTTACTATACTTGTTATTTGATCAATCATTTTTTGTTTCCATTAAATAATCGGAATAGTCGATTTTTTTTTTCCTTTCAATTTTGTTTCATATTTTCATGTTGTAGTGTGAATATTTACATTAGTATAAATTTAGTTTTTTTAAAGTTTGTTATATGTTAATTGTAAATTGTGAATATTCAAATTGTATTTTGGTATAAATTTTTTTTAAAAAAAATTCAAAAATTAGTTGTATGTTTGTTATTTTTATTACTATACTTATTGGTTGAACAATCATTTTTGTTACTATTAAACAATCGAAATAGTCAATTTTCATTTTTTTCTATTTTGTTTTATATTTTCATGTTGTAGTATAAATGTTTACACTAGTACGAGTTTATTTTTTATTTTTTTTTAAGGCTAGTTGTATGTTAATTGTAAATTGTGAATATTCATATTGTATTTTGGTATGAATTTTGTTTTGATTATATGTTTGTTGTTTTTGTTACTATGTTTGTTGGTTGAGCAATCATTTTTGTTATCATTGAACAATTGAAATAGTCGATTTTTATTTTTTTTAATTTTGTTTTATGTTTTCATGTTGAAATGTAAATGCTCACATTGGTATGAGTTTATTTTTTTTAATGGTAATTATATGTTAATTGTAAACTGTGAACATTTAAAATATATTTTTGTATGAGTTTTATTTTTTCGAAAGTTAGTTGTATATTTATTGTTTATTGTGAACATTCACATTATACTTTAGTATGTGTTTTATTTTTTCGAAAGTCAATTGTATGTTTATTGTTTACTGTGAACATTCACATTATATTTTGATTTTCGTTCAAGTTTTTTGTTGCATTATTTTTTAAATTTTCATATTATAAAAAAGTTGAAAGTTCGTAATTTGAGATTTTCTCTTTAGAATAAGGGATTGTTATTATTATTTTCTATTGTGTATTAGTTTCAAAATGAAAACATGTGCAAAAAATTAAAATGGTGATTTGGTCATATTACATTAAATAAGGACCTAATGAAATACTCAAAAAGAATATGGGTTAGATGGAATAAAACACTTAGAAAGATAATTTATCAAAAAATGACATTTCCTTTGGAAATTGGCCTGACCCTTCTAGGGGATTTTATTTCCACCCAAAAAATTAATTAGTACGTCCAATTTCTCAGTACTCCTTATTAAATTATTTAAATATATAATTTCTTTTCAATACACCTTATGTTTTTTCAGAAATTATTCTTAAATAATATAATATTTTAATTTTATGGTACATCTAAATAACAAAATCACCATGTTCGAACTTACAAGCCGAACATAGCTAGCTTGTTTGGCTGTCTAGTGCCAAACAAGATTGTTTTGTTTAGACTTTCAGATTTGATCAAAGTGAATTTGTTTGGATCTGAAAGCTCGAATAGTATTGATATAAAACATGCTAAATATTCATTTTTATGTATAAAAAGATTTAAAAAAAAACAAATTTAATAATTGTACTTTGATATGTATGTAAATACTTACTTCCTCTTTGATGGGTTGCTTTGAAAATAGTTTTAATTATTATTCTCATTTATTGTTTGATTTTATTCAAACTTTTATTTGCAAATAACAACACAATAAGAATCAATGGGGTTGATAATAATGGTGAGTTTTGGCGTGGTGGATTAAAGTTTGGAGTGAGGAGGAAGAAGAAGAAGAAAAAGAAGAGAAAAAAAATTAAAAGTTGAGGAAAATGATAAGGAGACTTGAATATAAAGAATACGTATAAGTGATTAGGGTATACCATGAGAAAAAAAAAAAAATTATTTTAAGGTTTAATGTGTATTGTCTTTATTAGTAAATTTATCTTAAAATATAATAGTAATTAAAATTTTAATATTATAATTAAGCATACTAAATTTTTTTTTTGGGTGCAAATAGACCCGACCCTTCCCGACATAGCATTAGTGGGTAATTGGATGGATCAGCCCAAGCCCAAGCTAAACGGCCCACTGGAAATTGGCATGGATTGGGCTGAGCCCATTTTACATTTGCAGTGACGTGAATCTCTCACGTGAAACTCTCTTAGAATTCAACGCCACATTTATGGTTTCTCAATGATGGCTTTACCTAAAATAAAATAAAACAAAATAAAATTTACAATGATGGGAGTCTAAGCCCTAATGCGTATGATTGATCAAAGAGAAAATTGATACAAATTAACATATTATATATTAAATATATATAATTACTAATTTATGTGTCTTATTAAAAAAAAAAAATTGTAATCTCAAACAAAACTTGAGTTAATGTGATAAGTGTTAATTTATATTGTTATAACTTTTTTATTGATATTTGTTTTATCAACGTGAAATCCCAAAAAGCAAAATAAATATAAAAGAAATAATAATTGTGAGACCATGTAGTTGAAAATTAAATTGAAATGGTTTTTTTTTTTTTTTTTTTTTGTTACAGAAAAATCCTCCCTACCCTCTTGCAGGTTCAAAGCAGCGCCCCTTACAGAGATCACTAGGGTGTCTTGTTAGCTGTTTCGAGCAAGGAGACTATAATTTGGGAACTTGTCCCGACCTCCCAAGACAAGCTCTGCTTAAATCAAGACTGACACAGCGAGAAAATATTGAAACCACACCAAATACTGATTAGATAATTTGAAATTCAACCTCCTAACTAATTTTGTTTCGCTCATAAAATTGGCCAAGAGAAGAGAATTGAACTTGTGCCTAATGAGTTGTGTGCGTTGAGAAACGCAACATGAATTATTACATTTAAAAAAGCTTACCTGCCACCAGCCACCAGCCACCAGCATAACAATGATTGAGCAAATCAGTGAGCATATTATAGGCATTACGCTGACTAATTGTTGGAACTCCTCAATACTAGTCAGTTCATACATTTATTTATATTCAAGGGGTTTTTGTTAATTAGTACCTTAAATAAATTGTCATATAATTTATTGTTGTATGAATAATCAAAAAGTCTAGTCCATATTATTTAATAAGTCATTAATTAAAAAAATCTTAACAAAATTAAAATGTCAACTAAAAAGTAGATTCAAAAGATACGGTGGTACTATTTACACCAATTAGTATATTAGCATATGCTATAACATTATTATTGACCCCACCCATTATACAAATTACAAATATTTAAAATTTCTAAATTTATGTTACATCATCTATTAGTACACTAATTAGTATACCAATTAATACATATAGCATTATTCAAAAAGATAGAGAAATGTCAAAAAGGATATGTTGGTCAAAGTATACATTTATTATTTTTTATACCTTCTATGATAGTAGAGGAAGTTAATACTCATTTACTGCATCTTTAACAAGTGCTCTAAGGATACTTGATAACAAAACCCATATTCAAAATAGCTTATTTTATTCTATTTTATTTTATTATTTTTATTTTTTTAAGGCTCTTAATATTACAATTTTAGAAGATAAAGGACATCCCACACTTTCAAACTATCTCAGGTCCCTCAAAAGCACACGTATTTTCCCTTCAAAATTATTGGACCAAAATATCATTGCGTTTTACATTCAGTATAATATCTTTCACTTTTTGAAAATTTTCAAAACTTAAAAATTCAACAACTTTTGATTTAGATGTCTATTTTTAACCCAAAAAAAAAAAAAATTATATTATATTTTTGGAATGCTCTCTTTGAAATCTATCAAACAAGATTCATGATGAATATGAAAAAAAATTTGACAAAATTTCACTGAGTTGGAAATCAACATGAAAGTAAATTTCTCTCACTACATTTGAGTAGAAATTTTAGAGAAAGTCAAATGTGGTAGAGAAAATCACTATGCAAGTAAATCTCTCTAACTACATTTGCAGAGAAATTTCAGAGAAAATTAACATGCAAATAACTTCTCTGATTACATTTGCTGAGAAATTTCAAAGAAAATCAACATAACAGAGAAATTTTAGATATAGGTCTAGTGAAATTTCCAAAAAAAATTTCTCTTCAAGAATAAATTTCTGTAGTATAGGTCTAGTGAAATATTAGAAAAACTTTAGACAAGTTTCTCTATGAAGAAAAATTCAGATTAATTTTACCTGGTATAAGTCTAGAGAAATTTCAGCAGGTCCTCCAAATTCTCTAGTATAGGTGTAGAGAATTTTCTAGTATAGGTCTAGTGAAATTTTTGGTATAGGTATAGAGAAATTACCCGGTATAGGTCTAGTAAAATTTCTTAAGTATAGGTCCAGAGAAATTTGAACAAATCCTTTAAATTCCTCCAGATCCGTGAGTTTATTGTTGTTCATGATCACCCACTCCTTATTCTTCAGCAAATAAATTAAGGACCCATCCTCATGGTAGTGAATGAAGTAAACGGGGCAGACGTAGCCACAAAGGCAACCAAGGGGGTTCGGAACTTAGCGTCGAAGACATGGACGAGGCTGGTGGTGATGAAGCGGTCGTTAGAGTGGAAAAAGAATAATGTGGCAGTGTCAAAAAACGAGGAGATGGTGGATTTGGGTTCTAGAGTTTGGGAAGAGAAAATTGTGAGTTGGTAAAGAGATCCAAATCTGTAGAGAGAGAGGGAGAGGGAGAGGGAGAGAGAGAGAGAGAGAGAGAGAGAGAAAATAAATGGAAAGATAATGTCAGAGTGGGAGCTGGTTGCAGTGATGAAGTGGCCATCGGAGTGGGAGCCGATGACGATGATAAAGTGGCCATTGAAGCGAAAGGAGGCAGAGGTGGCCGTGTCGAAGAGTGAGGAGATGGTGGATTTGGGTTTTAGAGTTTGGGAAAAGAGAGATCAGAGAGATGGATGAGAAAGAGAAGAGAGACCCAAATATGTAAAAAGAGAAGGGTGAAGAGTGAGGGTAAAGTTGGTATTTTCTTTTGATTAAAATAGAAGTGAATGTGTGAGGGACCTTATCTAACAGAAATTTTTTTTGTGGACCTCTCCTACTACCCAAAGTTAGAGAGGGATGTTAGACTAATTTTTCCCTTTTGTTAACATGTGTCCTTAGGGTATATATTAAAGAAGCATTTAATGAGTATAATTAACTCCATTTTTATAGAAAGTAACAAAAGTATAAAAGCTATCTAAACTATAAAAAAATAAATAAATAAAATAAAATAAAATAAAAAAATTACAATAAGACTAAAGTATCCTTTTTGCTTTCTTCTTATTTTACTCTTTCATCTTTTATTTTTTTAATATCTTTTCACCTTCATTCAAATTTGATAGGGTTACATTACATCAAATGATTCGCTTAAAATTTTTCATCACTATAAATAACTTATGCTTTTGATGTATCTTATCAAAACATATATATTTGGTTGACTTTTTAGATTTTTTTCAATTTTATAAATTTAATTTTACAAATGAGTTTGGTGAAATTTAAATTAAAAATAAATAAAAATCAAACACTAATTATTTTCATATACTTTTCCCTTCTTTAAAACAAAAAATAATTTTTAAAAATTTAAATATATATTTTTATATTTAATTTCATCAAATTAATTTTTAATTTAAAAAAAAAAAAAAAAAAATTCAACTAAACAAAAATATTTTACAACTAGATTTCTTTCTATCAATACCATAAAGGTTGGCAAGGCTCTCAACATGACCATTAAAAATGAAAGTGCACTACATGATTTATATATTTATTTATTTTTAATTTTTTATCATAGTACATAGTAATTTAAGTTATCTATGATGTTATTTTGATCATCAAAAAAAATAAGGGTACTTTTGTCCACATAAATAAAATTAGGAAAATTTACTTATAAATCTTATATTTGGAAAAGTTGATCCATTTAGTCGTAGGAGTTTTTTTATGGACCAATTAGTCATGTTTTTTTTTGAAAAGTTACGTTTAAGTGATTTTAGTGCCATTTTAGTTGACACAAATACCCTTTTGTGATCAATTTCCTGATTAAGTTTTTTTTTTTTTTTTTTTTCATATTGGGTTGGGATGGATATGGAACATTGACGTGTTTCATGATTATTGGGGTCAATAACGTTGGCGGTTGTGTGCGGAGGGAGTGGTGAGGTCTTGGTTGTTGGTGGTGTGATCTATTTTGTCTGGGGGGCCGATTTGTTTGGTAGTGTTGCTGTTTCAATCAATTTTGCAACAAGTGAGTGCTACTTTGTTTGGTTGTTCACATTTCCATTAGGTTGATAGTGATGTTAGCAGTGTGGTATGGTCATCGTTCATGTGTTCGCAACAGTTGTTGTTTCTGTGAGTTTGTTTTTGATGTGAATGTTGTGTGTGTGGGGAAGGGGGAAACTAGTTGTTTTGAGGTGTTGTGTTGTTGGTGTTTATATTGTGTATGGTTGTAATGCCACCACTAATGTATCATGATATGGGGGATGACCATTATCAAACTGGTGGTCCGTTCAATTTTTTCCGAATTATATGAACGTAACATCACAAACGAAGAATGGGTCATGTTATTTTATTTTTCAATTGGGATTTGAATATGTTGTCGTTATCGTAATGGGCTGGGTAGGTTTGTAATAACCTGACCCTTTTATATGCTTTAAGTCCTTAACTATATGTGTGATTATATGCTTGATGTGAATTACATGTTTAAATGTGTGAAATATACGATTATAAACTTGTATCTGTCGGTTATGAGAAAATCTGTTGAAATTACAACCTTTAGACTGGAAATTGAAAGTCTTAGAGGCGCGATAAACCGAAATCGACTTGACAATTATGATTAGCATGATTTTTAGGACTTAATATGAAGTTTTGTAAAAATTTGATTCGTAACAAATTAATTGGATTAATTTAGGTTAACCCTTAGTTAAGCTTGATCTAGGCTCAAATAAGCTAAGCCTTAGTACATATAAGTCATACACTTGAGCCTTAGTGTTAGGACTTGGACTCCAACACAAAAAAAAAAAAATCTCCTGGAAAGACTTAGAAGAGAGAAGAAGAGAAAAAGGAAAGGAAGAAGAAGAACTTCAACCTTAAGTTTGGAGATTGGAAGAAATTGAAAGAGTAACTCAAAAATTGGCTCAAGGTAAGTGTTAATTAACTCAAATACTTGAAATATCTCTTCAATTTCTTCGAATTAAGACCTAAGATGAAGCTTTTCCACTCATAAAACTTAGGGTTTTGGGTTATGATCTTGATTGAACAAATCTCATAAAAATGATCATGTATTTCTTGAGTTTAGTTAATTAAAGGGTTGATTCTTCTGTTTTGAGTTGTCTTGGGTTAGATTGTAAGCAATTGCCTTTTAATCTTTAGTCTTTGTATGCTTTGAACTCATGTAAACATAAATGTAAGCATATACAACATGTATAACATTAAATGATGAGGGAAATTAAGGAAATATGGGAATTGGTGTTCTATATGTCAAATTAAAGTAAGTTATAATCTCTTTAAGCTTAAGTTTCATGTTTATTATGTTTATATGTCATGTTTTTGAAGTGAAATTTCTTGAATTGAGCCTTAGAAATACATTTGGAAAGCTTGAATTTGTTGGATTTTCGGACTGCACAAATAGAGCCCAGAGCCGCACGTACGGGGCTTACAACCGCACGTGTGGGATGCACAGCCGCACGTGTAGAAAACATGGGAGGCAAGTCAAACATTCTGAAATAAAAGCACGTGTAGGCCGCATATGCGGCACACTTTTCCGTACATGCGGTGGGGGTCTTCCGCACGTGCGGGAAATAGAGAGAAAAAGTGTTGCATTTTATACATCTTTTCGACCCTCTGAATCTGTTAATGTGTATGTTTAAGCCCTCTGCAATGCTTAAAGATGAATAAAAATTGAATGAAATGAATAAATAATTAAAGAGAAGAAGCAAAGAAAAGATGAATTGCTTATCATTTGTGTGTGTGCCATGTGTAGGTCACTTGCTGGAAGGGACCATTGCATGACCAAATCACTGTGAGTAATAGTAGTGTAATGATATGTTATGATTTATGTATTTTTGCTCGTGAATGGCATATGTTGTATAACGTGTGTTTTTCTTAGAATGATTGAGCACTTGACAACAATGGCATATGAAATGGACTAGAGGTTGTTCTGTTTCTGTTATGTATGATGGGCCCGAGGCCGTTATGTCTGAAATGGATTGTTTATGACTAATGGCCCTAAGGCTGAGGGAGGTGGAGACATGTCGATGTTCCATCTACCCTATAATGTTCAGAACAACTGTTGATATGTTGGGCCTAAGGCCGTTCCGTATTATGTTGGGCCTAATACCGTTTTGTTTTATGTGGTCCCAAGGTCGTTCTGAAATGTAATTATGACTAAGACATGTATGTGTTATATATATTTTTCAAGACACATGCTTAT
Organism: Camellia japonica; assembly: GCA_030407325.1. NCBI lineage: Eukaryota > Viridiplantae > Streptophyta > Magnoliopsida > Ericales > Theaceae > Camellia > Camellia japonica. The sequence goes on from JAPPVO010000032.1 coordinate 99,672,477, forward strand.
TCATATGAACCTTCTTAGATTATTATTACTCACTAAGCCTTGCTCACTTCGTATTTATATATATTTATGTAGGTGATCAGCTCGGAGGCCAGTCCTAGGTCAGCTTCAGGAAACTTTTGATGGACCTGTTTTGTTAAGCCTCCAAAGTTGGAGCCTTTTGTCTTTTTGAAGAGTTCCTTTGATGCTACATTTTTGTTAAGCCTTTGGTGACTTTTATTGAGCACTTGATTAATACGTAAATTTTGGGTTGTTAACTCTTTGTATATACCTACATGACTTGGACTTGTATTTATATGAACTGTGTATGTGAACTCTCTACATATGACACGATGTTTTAAGATCCTGGCATTTAAGTACTGCTCAATGGACGTTCTGTTATTTTATTTTCTTCCGCTCAGGCCTCGTTATGATAAATTCTTTGTAATCTGTCGAAGGCCCGTAAGTAATCAAGAGATTACTAGCCAGTCATTGACCAAACTTTTAGGGGTGGGTTTGGGTCGTGACAAGGTTAGTTTTCAGCCTTATCATTTGTGGGTTGTAATATGTCGCTAGTCTGTTTTAGTTTCGGCCTTTAAGTTTATCTCGATTATATTTTTATGTAACATCAAAATTGAACAATGGATGTTGTTATGTTACTTTGAATTGGGCTCCGGATAGGACGGTGTTGTCGTAGTGCGTTTAGTAGTGCTGTTATTTTACTTTCAATTCGCATCCGGATATATGTGTCGTTATCGCAATGGGTTAGGTAGTTCAGTTTTCAGCATTATTATTTGTGGGTTGTAACATGTCGGTAGTGTGTTTTTATTTTGGCCTTTAATTTCAACCCTATTATATTTTATGTAACATCGAAATCCAACAATAGGTGTTGTTATGTTACTTTCAATTGGGCTTCGGATATGTTGGCATTGGCTTTGTCGTAGTGCGTTTGGTAGCTTATTCTCAGCTTTCTTTTTTTATGTGTTTTAACATGTCGCAATGGTGTGTTCATTACGAAGTTATGTTTTCGTTGCGACGTTGTTGATTTCTTGATAGTTTTGTGCATTTTCCTGTGTGTGTGACAGGTATGGACTCTGCTATTTTGCTACTGTGCTCTTACGGACAAACAAACGCTGTAATTAGGTTGCATCCCGCGCTGACATACGTACATTTGATTGATTTCATATGTGGGAAATTCGATGGATTGGTCCCAAGTGCGGTGCATATGTTGTTTGATGTGTCGGGTACAGTAAGTTCAAGGTTGGCAATAATGACGATATCTAGAGCATATTGTCCCTTGCCAAGTCGTTCGGTCTTAAACACATTGACTTCCTCATTCAGATATGGGGTCTTAGGTCAAGTGGTAATAGTGGGGGCTTGATTTCAAAGAAGGATGGTGCGAATTCTTATGTTGGTAGTCGGATGTTTGGCGCGTACGATGATCACGCTGATTTGTTACCAACATATTGCCCTAACAAATCAAAGTTGTTTTTGTCTGTTAAATCGGCGTATGGGATTACCAGTGTGGGCTAATGTTTTGAGAATGAGACTAATGAATTCGAGGAAGTTCTTTGCAAGTACGTCGTGGAATGTGGTTTTTAGTTCACCTATATGAAAAATGATTCTGTTCACATCACAGCAGTGTGTAAATTTGCAGCATCAATGGGATGCAAATGGTACATACATGCAAGGGTGTTAGCATCGAATGGGGTTTTGTGTGTTAAGAGGTTTGATAATTTGCATACCTATGGAGCTACTATACGTACATATAGGAACCTACACACTGGGTCTGATTTGGTCTTAAGTGTTGTCACCAACCGGGTGCGTGACCAGCTACTGACGCAGCCCACAGACATGGTTTTCGATCTAAAAAATGACTACAGGTTGGACATTAGTTACCATGTCGCGTGGTTGAGGGTAAAAAAAGTAAGAGGCGAAGTGTACGGCGACCACGCTATGTCATTTGACCAACTGAGGTGGTATAGTGATGTCGTGATGTTGAAAAATCCAAATAGTTACATTAATCTTGAATTTGACCAAAAAACTAGGAGGTTTGTTAGGTATTTAATATCATTTCGTGCTTGTATAGATGGGTTCAATGATTTTCAGCCGTTACTTTTCCTGGATGGGATGTTCTTAAAAGGCAAGTTCAAGGGAAATTTACTTGCAGCAATGGCTAAGGATGGCAATCAAGGTAAGGAGATGTCTTGCTTTTATTTTCAAACAAAACACACATCAAGATCTCCATTACACTCATGGTAAACTATGTAACAAAAACTAACAGTTTGCAAGTTTCTTCCCATTGTAACACACATCAACAATGTGGCGTACATTGCTTGTGAACTTACTAAACACAGATTGTTTTTCTCCACAGGGTTGTTTCCATTAGCATTCACAATTGTTGATTCAGAAAATTCCGCCAATTGGGAGTGGTTTCTACGTCATCTGTCTGAAATTGTTGGTAAAGATCGGGTGTTGACGTTCGTGTTCAATCGTCACACGAGGCATTTGCAATCTATGCCAACCATAATTCCATCGGCACATCATGCATTGTGTTTATTACATCTTCATATGAATTTGAGAGATCAGATGAAATATGTGACTTCATTGCATAAAATTGGGTTGATGCGTAAGCTACGGGAATGTGCATACACGCTAACTATAGCAAGTTTCAACCAAAAGCTGGAGGTGTTGAAACAGTGCAGCCCGATGGTGATTGAAGATTTCTTTAAAGACTTGTATCCAAAGTAGTGGGTTGGCGTGTACTTTAGGTAAGTGATGCTAGAACGATATTCGTTTAGTATGCGTTTGTTTAATGGAACCCAAATTCGGTACTATGTTTATTTTTTGCCCACATAATGCATCCTTATATGTTGTTCAGTCCTTCTTTAACTACCACATCATGCCCAGGTTTTTATCTATCTAATTGTTTTCTCGCATGGGTTTCATTGTTGAATCTTTCTAGGGGGCAACGATATGGTGAAATGTGGTCGAACGCTGCAGAGTCATTCAACAACTGGATACGTAAGGCTTGTCATCTTCTAATTACTAGGTCGGTCGATAAAATTAGAGGTAAAATGATGAGAAATATGACAAGGTGTAGGGTGAAATGTATTACACGGGTTGGCGTAATATGTTCGAAAATAGAGAAGAAATTGGTGGCGGCATACAACAATAGCAGGTCATGGAGTGTTAGTCAGGCAAATGAAAATGTTTACGAGGTCCACTCGCACCCGTTGGTGTTGGTTGATGTTGGTAGGCGGACATGCTCATGTTTTCAGTGGCAGTTACATGGGTTCTCGTGCTCCCATGCTATTGTCGCATTTCGTAATAGTGGACGAAACATATATGACTCAATTGAACCATACTACCACATTTACAAGTTCAAGGCGACGTATAACAAAACTATATTCTCGATTCCGACTATTGGGAAACCGACGTTCACACCGGATGATTACATGATCGCACCACCAACCGTGAAGCGTCTGCTTAGAAGACCCAAACGAAAGCAAAATTCCTTCAAAGGGCAAGGTAGTGCAGCGTATTCATTGCGGTCATTGCGGAAAGTTGGATAACCATAATAAGAAGACATGCAAAGAACCTATGTAAGTGTGGTACAATATGTTCATTTTATTGGGTTATTGGCTTCGGTTGTTGACTTGATTTCATGCATCGTTACGCCACATTTTTCGTTCCTCAACACTTAATTTAAGTTTAGTTTTGCGATACCTTATCATCAGTAATATGAATTTTATGACATTTCAATTTGAATAAACAATTTCCATAGTTGATCATGTTTTTTCCTTGCATAATCAACTCATTACTTCTGCTTTTAATCTCATTGGGATGTTCACAACCCGATTACTTTTTGCTATATATTATGTCATTCACCTCTTTTGTTAATGATTATGGAAATTCGGTTTGTATGTCTTCCAATTTAGCAATGTATGTTCTAGCATATCGACCACCACACAATTGCAAGAACTCTGATTCACCCCAATATAACATTGACACTTTACTACTTGTCACACACATTTTTTTTCCGCGCTAAACGTAGGGATGGCAATTTGAACCGGGCCTGACGGGGACCCAACCTCCCGACCCCGATTAACACAGTTTTTTTTTTTTTTTCTGAAAAATACCTCCGACGGGCCAGGGACGGTATTCAAAAAAAAATCCCCGATCATTTTCAGGCCGGGGATGGTGATAAGTTCTTTCGCCCTGGCCCTGTTTCCCGTCCCGTTTCTGCCCCGCCTCTCTCTCCTCTCTCACTCACCAACCCACTATATATAATATATACTCATCTCTGTGTGTGTGTGTGTGTGTGTGTTATTTTAGATCTAACAATCCCAAAACACACATCCTCTCATCTCTCTCATTTTAGATCTCTCTCTCTCTCTCTCTTCTCTCTCTCTCTCTCTCATCTTAGATCTATTCCTTCTTCCTCCGCCTCTTTCTGTCTCTCGTCTCTCCGCCGCCATGGCCGCACTCCGCCGCTTGATACCAGCGGCGCAAACAGTCTTCATCTTCTTTCTCAAGCTCGTTGCACCAGAGCTTTAACAGCTCTGCCACTTGTCGCTCCGCCACAACCAAAGTCTCCATCTTTTCTCTCAAGCTTGCCGTTCGTCACCGATCGAGACCTCTCTTTTCTCTCCCTATGTGTCTGTGTGTGTATGTGTGTAATAATGATGATGATGGCGACTCTGATCTTAGATCTATAGATGCGTGTGTATGATGATGATGACGACGACGACGACTCCTCAGATCTCAGATCTGTAAATGTGTGTATGTCTGTGATGATGACGACGACGATGATGACTCAGCTCTATAACTCTGTCACCATCGGGGATTTTTCAGGGTCGGGGAAACCGATCCCCATTAGGGGGCGGGGGTGGGGGTGGGGGTGGGGGTGGGGGTGGGGGGTGATGGTTTCCCCGCCGAGGATCTAGGGCGGGGATGGGAAATTCCATACTTTCGGGGATCGGGGATCGGGGAGTGCAATCCCCAACCCCACTCCAGCCCGTTGCCATTCCTAACTGAACGGTACCATGTTTGTTCGACTTCAAGAAAGTTGTACGGTACAAAACGAGATAGTAACATGCTACAGCTTAACTGGACATGGATTTCATTTGCTTTTGGACGTCAACGATGATACCACCTACATATGTCATGAATTGAATGTAACTGTCCAAGCTTGACAGCGGTCTTTCTTTATGTTCGCATATACACAATGTCCGTGACTTAATGTCCATGCATGGGTTTGCACAAAGTGCTTATCCTATACAACATGCTACATTCGTAAAACATATTATTTACTGATATAACCATATATTTGTCCCAATCAAATTTTGAACCATTTCATGCATAACAAACACACACAAAATCCATACTACATTGTAAACGTATACCAATAGCAACGTAAATTATAAGTATTATACCAAGTCTTAATACGATCAAAACTCATAATGTAATCGTAGCAAAAAAAAAAAAAAAAAGAAACTCGTAATGTCAAATCATGCACATAGCAAAATGACACGGACATCGTTATGCCGTTAAAAAATAAAGTCAACCAATAGAGACAAAATTATGTCCTAGACAACACACGAAAAAAAAAATATATAATACCAAAAGAACATCAACTGGTTGCATCACATAGGCCGGCTGCGAAGCCCCCTTTTCGGGTCATTGACGAAATTTTTCACTAGTGTTGCCTTGAATACGGCCGGTATCATACTATCCATTGAGCTATCAATTTCAATCTTGTTGACATACTGCATCATGATGAAACTTACCACAATTGCACAATCAGGCCTACACATGCAACACGCGTGTCAATGTGTGTCCTTAAGTAATACAATACCATATTTCATTCGTAATATTTATTACAAAATGCTGTCACTTACGATTCTAGGTGTTGTTGGGGGCAATCTACCACAGACTTGCTGACCCACCAGCCACACTCGTTGTACTCACCGAACGCTTTGCATACTTCATCACCCACTATTTCTGAAACCACAACATCACTATTACACTCAAGTCGTAATTCGTGTATCGAGCCTTAACGTGGACACGTGCCAACATTAAGTTGCAATTCAATAAAGACATTTTGAAAATTTCAAACACATTTCGGTCATATTCAAAATTTATATAGTTTATTGAAAAACACAAGTTCAAAAAGAAAATCCACTTACCACTTTCATGGCCTCATAGAAATAATCATCCCAACTTCCTCTCTATTGTCTAATAAAATTGTAATGTGTCTATGTTCCCAATTGTGAATTGTGAACCATGATCGTCCAGTGGTTAGCATGGTATATCGAGAAATGTATGTATATGTGTCCAGCTGCGGCCATCACATGTACTTTCAAGTAACAATCCTTCGACGAGACATTAGGGTTCCGCATAATGTCCTGCATACATGCACCCAAACAAAATTGTTACAAAACAAACAAGTCATACATCACCCCGATCACCATGTAAATAAATAAATAAAAAAATCGAGGAAATGCAAGGGTGGCTTTGCGCGTCTGTCCTTCTCTATACCAAAGAAACGTTGCTGTGGAAATACGATTTGTCAACATTCATTGTGCTCGCACACGACATGTTCTGCAAATCTCCTAGTACATCAGCATATACATCAATAACCTACAGTCCCATATTCAATACATTGCTCAGACTTTTCCGTATAACTTGAGATGGGTCACAGCCATAAAACGTTTCATTGTATATATCACTTATATTACCCATCGTTGCACCCCCTTGTACGAGCAACTGAATATCTTTAAAGTAGACGTGTATATCGTTCTTCGTCGTGCTCCATACAATAACGTTGCACCGTAAAACTACAGACATGAGGAACAACTTAAAACTATTGACAATTCATTACAATAGAAAAACACTACTGGTATCCAATCAAATTACCCATCACCGTCGAAACTATACACATTTTCCAGTAGTTTCTCCTCATTAAGCATTTTCCACACAGGGTGACGGTTGGTTATTCCAAAAGCCATCCAAGTTTTATGCAGGGCGTTCTCATCATCAACATTTATTACAACCTCGCACACCACCGAGACAACGTTACCCACAAATTTTTGTTGCTTCGTACGCCTAACCAACTCGGGGTACTCGTAATCTTCCAATCTCCATTCCTATCTTGGCTTGTTTTTCAAATGCCTCACCATTGATGTCATCATCGGTTCCACGTCATACACCTTGTCCTCGCAACGCTGTGCTTTCAATCCAATCAACTCACCGTTCAAGTCTTCTGCAATGTTGCTACCAAGCTCGGGTGATGCAGCTCCAGTACATGACACACGAAGTGGACTACAACTTCTATTGTCAGTGTATGTCACGGTGCTAGTACCAACAGCAATTTCTGTTGATATGTCATGTTTTGGAGCTGTAGCCATTGTGGGTTTCTTAACTCTTGAAAATTCAACGCATCTCTCTATGCCATTCCCTCCTCATTATCAAAACATTCTGCTCCATAACATTGTTCGCAGCATGAGTAGATGTTGGATTCGGTGAGGCCAAATGGTTCATGCTACCACTGCGATTGTTTGAATATGTTCTAGAATTCAACCTAGTAGAACGTTCAGATAACGTACCCCGACTCGAATTTGTTTTTCTCATTGACTGTGATACTTCATGGGTTTCAAAGTCATCGACCTGGTCTTCTAATTGGGTAATTGTCATTTTCAGTTCAATTACGACCTTGTTTAAGTGCGATATTTTAGTGTCTTTCGAAGTGATGACACTATCAAAACTCGTGAACAAATTTGTAGCTGGCACACCAATTACGCATTCCATATTTGCTACCTTCACTTTTAATTCAAGAAAATGTATACATTTCTCACGCGCTTGGGCCTCTAACTCTGCAATCGTTTTCAAAGCTTTTTGCAGTTGCTCACTCTTACTATCTAATTTGTCCTCATTTCCTTCCACTGCTTTTGTGCGTGACAAATCCAGCAGGTTGGGAAACAGTTCTGGCCATTCTTTTCCTACGACTAACACATTATGTTTGTCAAGGGCCTGAGTAGCGTTAGTGTTGATATTTGCTGTGTCTATTTTGACATGCTTTCCAGACGATGAATCCGGTTTCCAGCAATCAAAACTAACCTCAATCCCTGTACCGTCAACACCCTCAACGGTATTCCAATCGAACATCGAAACTGGCTCCACATCCAGTACATTACTATATGGTTATGCATTCTTTTCCTCTGCCACTGACATATTCAGTTTGTAACATTCCATTATCATAACCACTAGTTTGCCACTTTTAACCTATCAGCAAACAAAACAAATTCAATTACGTCTCAAAAAACTTGCACGAATTACCCACCAACATCATACCTCGAACAAACTTTCGTTTGTCAAATCTAAATCTTTCATATTCACAATAACTATCGCAACGTTCCACCTACAGAACCTCGAGAATACATTTAGTCGTTCTGATTCTACGAGGTTGGTGTGTTCACAAATAAAAAGCTGTACAACAAAATTATAACCACAATTGAAGATTTACTAAAGCGTTCGAACGACATACAAATAGCATTACTTTTACCAACACAAGTGCATAACAAATTAGAATTTTAAATGTCTGATGAGATGTGACAAAGCAATTACAAGCAACGCGACAACACATTCGGTGACCCATCCAGGCCTGTTGTGGAACTCATTCAACAACGCAATTAGAGTGTTGCATACAACAGCATCCCAATCATATAATTTTAATGTGTCCAACTTGTGAATAACTCGAACAAATGCCCACCCAATTGCCTCCCTCGTGGTTATGAAAAACAACTTTCCACATATATACAAACAAAAAAGCTTTGTGACGACCTCTTTGTCACGTTTGCTACTGCCTTGTGACACTTCCTCTATCAGTTCCTTTAGTTTCTTGTAGGAAATCTGCCCAACGATACTGCAGTGTCGTTGAATGAAATCAGAAGGGAGTCTCGACTCATGCGCCAAATCCAGCTGGTCCGTGCCACATTGAATATCAAAAATAAGACGTATATCACTTTTTCTAAGTGGCACACATTCCCTACTAATGTAGAACTTCTTATCTGCATGGTTGTATGTTTGTATAATGCAGAACATTGCGTCATTGCACTTTTTGAATGAGTTTGCCTCTAAATTGTGTTTACAGATCGCGTCAATCATCATCCAAAATGGTGTTATCTTCAAGTGTCGTATGTTGCTTTCACCCAAATCAACCTCACTAATAGTTTCAATGATCCTGGTTATGTTCGAGCGATGCATCAGTCTTGCTGCCTCGACTACTGATATTTTACCCATTAGAGCAGTTGACTTTTTGTTCTTAAATGGTAGCTTTACCTGTCTCTTCACTGCCAATTTCGTAGTCGAGAAATTAGAACCCATCTCCCCACATTGTACTATGGCAGCTCTCTTTCGTGGTGATTGCCTTCACTCGCTACTTGTAACAACAGACGCAAAACGTCAAACACACTGACTAGCAACCTTAACCATTCAGACAAAATGTCACACAAATACAATAACCAACCCTCCTCCAACAACAAACATCATCAATTCATGCAGTAACTCCTAGCCAAACACATGTTTTCAATTTATAAATGTCACATATGACACACTTCAAACATGTCCTTCAAAGCACACATAACAAAAAATACTCTACACCATTGTCAAATTCCACTATCCAACAACATAAGCACATCACCACACCATCTGAAACCCCAATTCCCGTGGTGGTTTTTGATGTTCATGATCAAAATATGTTCGTTATGCTCACATATCATAAATTGTTAAAACGGAATGTGCAACACCACAAAACCAAACCACAAATGCATCATTACATTGTTTGAACATTTGTACACACCACATTCTTAATTGATGCAATGCATACGTTATGTGACATAGCCACTCGTTCAGTATATACCATGAGCACAACACATGTTGTGCCCACAAACACAAGGACCATGTTAACATCATTATCCCAATCTCATCGTACATTCACATTACCATAAAGATTACCAACAAAACAGAGCATCATACAAACATATAAATGAAACCTACAAATGCTAGCATCATGTTAACATTGACACACATCCACACTAAACCTACCAAACATTTCATCACGGCAGTAACATTTCCAAACTACCAAACCGACAACCATAACTACAATCAACACCACAGTCAGTCCACAAACATCCATCAACAAAGACATACCAAAACTTATCATCATGGTCTCTAAACATCGCACAAACCTACATCAAATAAACTACACTTCACACTTCAACATGTAACCCACAAACATCGTGCGATACACACATCACCAACACAGACATATCAGACCCACATCCACAGTCCCTTTACAAACATCAACCACACCAACAAAACAAACACACAAAACAACCACACATTACACACCAAAAATCACGAATGAACACAAACCCCAAATTACATAGTCTATGCAATTACAGTAATACATACATTCATTTGTCATTGTCATTCGTCCTCAACACCAACTCCACAATTGCCTGCCCTTTTTCATATTGAATCTGACATTACTAGACTTAATACTCGACGTCGTCGTTCGTTGTTCGCACCAATTTCTGCACCATTGTGAACCGATGTTACATTTGACAAATGTTTCTAGGGTTTGGTCAGTGTAAGGTCTCTGAATCACAAATTTGGGGAATGTGGAGTTGCTAAATCAAAGCCGAAAATATGTGATCCTATTTAAATTGCACCGAAATCCACGTCGTTGTTGATTATTGTTACATCAATCTTTAGAATCTTTCCATATATGAATCTTGAAATTCAAATCAAAACATATAAAAGAAGCCCCAAATTTGTAATTTCCCCATGCACGAAGTACCACATTTATCCCTTAACATTTCAGAACTCCCCATACTTATTAGTATCATTTTCTGTCAAACACACTATAATGGGACTTCGTGGTCTATAAAAAAAATACTTGACTAAATAGTTCATATGTTCTTATCTTAGGATTTATTGGTATATCACCCATAAAATTATACAACATTTCAAAAATATTATATTTAATTCTCACTTTTATTCTATATTTGTCATACAAGTAAAAAAATTAAAATCATTTATTACTTTCTTAACATAGGCCTCGTTTGGCAACCGAACTTTTTAGTCAAAAAGCCAAAAAGTTACTAAAAAAGTCAATAAGCCTATAAATTTCACCCTACACACCTATGTACAGTATCTTCATGTGATGTGTGGCAGATGCAGTATAAAAAGACCATTTTGCCCTTCCTTGAATTTCGTTATTTCGTTTTCACCCTCGTTCTATGTCAAACACTGATGGGAATATTTTCAAAGCTATTATCACAGAGGGTGTACTATCTTTAGCTATTCAGCTACATCAAGATGAATAGGGTCCTTTGTTCAACGCCAGAAGATAGTAGAAGCTCTGATCTGAAGAGAAAGAAAAATGAAGCGACGACGACAGTCTGCGAAGGCCAACGGAGAAGCAGTCCATCCCCGACGATCCCCCCAGCCGCATGTATGCTCTTCTTCGCTCTCTCTCTCTCTCTCTCTCTCTCTCTCTTCAGCATCTCTTGTTTCTGTTTCGGAATGTAACCATGAGTCGTATGGTCTGTTTGTGATTTATGTATGAACTCTGTCTCTCTCTCTCTCTCGCGCTGTGTGTGTGTGTGTGTGTGTGTGTGTGTCTCACGCTTTGTCTGACCACTTCCATATTTGAATCTGTCGTATAAATTCAGATTTGGGCAATATTTTCAGGAACTCCCTTACATACTGCCATGTTTGGGGTTTTAGGGCTTTCTTTGAACTACCGACACAACTTAACAAATTAGCGGGTTTTTGGTGGTGGGGGGGGTGTGGATCTGATAACCATGACTTGTATGCTCTGTTTTTTGTATATGGATGAACTCTGTGTGTGTGTGTGTGTGTGTGTGTGTGTGTCTCACCACTTGCCAATTTCAATTTGTCTTCTAAAAATAATTTACTTTTCGTTTAGGTAATGAAAAAGAAATTCCCCTACATAGAACAACACAATTTGCACCACAAATGAAGTTATTGATGTATAGAATTCATGAATGGTTGATCCGCAAATATGTTTCAATACAAATCCTTCACATTGCAAAAAAAAAAAAAAAAAACACAGCACATGTACCAGAGTCGTGTAAGGAGAAGGAAAAAAAAAGTAAGGACAAGGAAAATGAGTCTTTTACTTTTAAACTACAAGGTCGTGTAGTAGAGCATCTCCAAATCCTTCTCACTAACTAGTGAGCTGCTGCTTAGCATATGATTTGGTCAGCCCTTCATCCAAATGCACTTGTAAACTTTATTTTTATATCTATGCCATAGTTTATTTTCATGATTGAACAAAGCTATTACTTTTTAATTATTTTTTAATTTGCTCTTTGTTAAGTGTTGGGTCTTCTGCTAAGGTTGCATGGCTTTACTTTTTCTGTTTGAGAAAGAAACTGACATAATCAAACCCACTGTTTTATTTGGTGTGTATTTTGTTTTGACATTATCTTTTATATATTTTTATACACTGTCAATCTTCAAGGAGCATTCGAAATGTATTTTGTTTTGACATTATTTTGTTATAATTTTTTTAAAATGTGGTATTCCGGGATTTAAATGTTCTGTGGAGGGGGGTTGTTTCATTTTGTTACCCATTTTTGTATAACAAATTATGTCCTTAACAAAAGTGTCACACCCATTCACCTAGTCTTGTTGTGCTTGTTATGTCCCGAAACAAGTCACGAAAGAAACCATGGCCTCATTTATGTCAACTGCCACATCAACACAACCAGCCCGTATGTGTGCGTGTGGGTACGGGCACTGTGTTGTAAAGATTTCCCGTTCTGCAAGAAACCCTGGTCGTGCGTACTACCAATGCCCTCGTGGAGTGGTGAGTACAAGCACGTTTCCTTTTACATTTCCTTCTGAAACCGTCACTAATATTTTTTTTAACCTCAGCCATGTGTCAGTTGGATTGGGTGGTCTATCAGCCTTTTCTTGTTTTTCTATAGTGTATTGATTGGAATTGTGAGAAAATAATTATAAAATGTATTAATGATAAATTAAAACCTCTTTCTGCTTCAGTTGACTTTGGATTAGAGAAGTTTGCCTTGATTTTCATACTAGAGTAAAAAAGTTGGGAAGCATATGTGATCAATGTTTTGTGAGAATCAAACTCGGGACCTCTTGCACCCAAACCAAGAATCATACCAGTAGACCAAATGCCTAATTGTTGCATTGAAATCATGTTTTCTTATTGATCATTCTTGATTAAACAATCTTGTTTTCAATGATCAATGTTTCTTTGAAAAATAAAAAGAAACTCAAATTTGTATATCTCATGAGTGAAGAATGGTCTTTCCCTGCCTACTGATTGTTAAATCAGCAATTGTCCCAAAAGTTGAAGTTGTTAGGAAATGGCCCAACAAAGATATCAACCTATCTAACATAAAATAACCCGAGGATCCTTTAAAACCAAATAGTTGGTATAGAACAAATCCAGTGACAGCAACGAACAAGATTAATAAATCTTGGAAGTTCTCTACTTACAGAACTTTCATTGCAGAAGCAACATTTTTTTTGATCTAATAATTGAAATTAAAGGAGTAAAATAATTAGAAAAGCATGGCCAACTATTTCAAATGCATGGCCAATTAATTGAAATGATTACTGTCAACATTTTTTATGATCCAATAATTAAGGAGTAATTGTCTTGTTTGTAAGTGAGCTGATTTGGTGCAATATTTTAGCATTTCATTGCAATTTGTTCATTGCAACATACTTTACATTTTTTCAATGTTTTAGCATTTCATCCTCTCTTCAGGTTTTAAAAACTGCCCTGATTTATGCACCATGTTGTATTGAATTTCACTCAATGTCAGTACGATAATGCTAGTTACATTGTGTTGATTTATAGATTGACAATGTATGTTGCAAGTTCAGAACCAATACCTTGGACCATTCGGATTTGATGGAGCGCGTCTTCACTGGCGCTGCGGCTACGGGGAAAAATGCATGGACACCCGGCGAGACTCGTAACCCAATGGAGTTGGACAGAGAGTTGGACAGTCCAGAATTTTCTAGTGACAGCAATGAATTAGGCGCATCGGAAATGGTAACCATGATGAACTCCGCGAACATCAATGCCATGGGTAGTGGAAGCAAGCGAAAGCATTCCTCGGGGAAAACATTGCAAAACAAGCGCATTACCGGGCTGCCGCGTTGGCAAGCAGCATGGACGACTTGCTAAATTCTATGAAGACCCAGAGCAAGGAATTAACTGTCAACCACGTCGTCGGGGGCCACAGTATTACTATGGGACAGACAGTTGGACGGCTGTATAAAATACAGGGACTAGACCCTGAAGATGAACTTCTCCATTTTGGAGTCATGCTTATGGAGGTTCCGAACAATCGGGAAATGGTAATGAGTATTCCCATGGACTGATGCATAATCGGGTGGCTACAAGCGAAGAAACAAGACAAAGATAAGAATGGGGGTGTCACTCTTGCGAGTTTGCTGCGGACTAAAGGAGTTCGATTTTAAATTTGCGGAATGAAGGAGTTCGATTTTAAATCCGCACGGGAAAAAACTCTACAGCATTTGTTTAATTTCAGTTGAATTGTGAACTTTTTTTTTTTTTTTTTCCTTTGTTGTGTTTAATTTTAGTTGAATTGTGGTTTGACAATGGATTGGGCAGGGGTCGTGCCTGTGGGTTATGGAACCTTAACTTGACTTGTGATATGTTTGTGGTATTTTATGTTTTGTTATGTTATAAATGTTGCAGGGTTGGATTAAACCTTGGACCATCCATTTTGAACGCCATTTCATGAAAACCAATGTGTTTGCCCAGGTTGATGTGGTATTCCACGTATTACTTACAATGTGGACCATGTGTGTTGCAATTATGAATATTATTATTTATTAAAAATGATGAACCACTGAAATGATGAGAATTATGAAAATCCCATGTTGGTTTGAACAGAAAATTACATTACTTACATGTGCTTAGTTTTTTCAGGTTGTGGATCAATTTATTTTTTTTTAGGTTGTTCTTTATTCCATGCTTGGTAGGGGTTTGAACATAAAATTTCACTAGTTACAAATTTTGCTATACAACGTTATTTTTTTTTTAAAACTTTCATGGTCAAATACATGTGCTTAATACTGGCATCGGTAGTTATTGATAATGTTTTGTGCTAATCGTTGTAGGTATGAACAACGACGATGATGACCCCGCACGGATGGATCAAATGTTAGAGGATGTTGCGGCTCTCGCAAGACAGTGGCAGCATGAGATGAATTGTGCATATGTTGAAGCCTACAGAATTGTAACTGACTACTACAAGGCGTACGTCCTTAAAGTCCCATGCCCCACTTCCATATTGTCGGGGAGGGCATGGATTACGGAATTATACGAGGGTCACAGTGGCCGCTTCCGGTACGAATTGTGCATGCCCAAACAGGTGTTCATTCGGTTATGTACGACATTGGTAAATGACTTCCAGTTGCGTGTACCCGAGCGGCCGCACGGCTTGCACGTCGAGGAGAGTGTTGCAATATTTATTCATGTGCTTAAAAACTTGCCAAACCGGGAGTTACAAGAACGCTTCCAACATTTCGGTGAAACTATTTCACGGCATTTTCATACCGTCTTGAAAGCAATGAAAAAATTCACTATCGTTCACTGCAGGCCCCCTGCTAATTTCCAGACGCACAGGGATCCTATTTTACAATCTCAACGACAATATATGCTGTTCAAGGTGTGGGAAAAGATTTTGTAATGTTATTCAAAATTAGCCGTATGAACATGGTCGGTAATCTTATCATTGCAAATTTTTTTGTTCATATATAGGATTGCTTAGGTGCATTGGATGGGACACATGTACCGGCATGCATAAAGGAGTCAGAAGCAGTCCCATATTTCAGCCGAAAGGGGTGTCACACCCAGAATATTTTGGCGGTATGTGATTTCAATATGTGCTTCATGTTTATGTTGTGCGGGTGGGAGAGCAGCATGCACGACAGCCGGGTTTTAAGCAGCGTAACGGAGGATCCACAATACAATTTTCCAACTGCAACTGACGATACGTATATCTGAATCCACAATCCAATTTTGGACTTTCTTTTTTTGTAAACATCTGTATATAAATAAATTTTATAAAAATACTAATATTTAGAATGAAATGCCTGACCGAGAATTTTTATGTATGAAAATTTGATCAAACAATCTCAACATAAAGGTAATATCCATCATTATTGATATGCAAATTAATTAACCTCAGTAATATATATGTCAAAATGTATCACAGTTAAATATATCACTATTTTCACATTATATAAATTCGATTTATGTTACCATTATAATTAACTTTAAATTTGATTCATCTTAGCATGTGGTAATTTATATATGGCAGTTTTTACAATGTCCATGATAAACTAGTTACACGTATATTTTGTTTTCGCTTTTGCTCGGAATTAATTGTAAAATTTTATGTGAAATACTTGTGTAATACAAATAGGGTTATTTTTGGATATATTATTTGAAAAATTATTGTTATGTTCTTATTGTTGGTTATGGGGAAAACAAAAAGTTGTACGGAAGAAGTGCCCTTTCATGCTTCCGCCACTCCTTGTCAATACATCAATCAATTATGGAGACAATGTATGTTGCGAAATAAATGTACGCAACTATGGATAAGTTTTTAATTTATATTGTATGCAAAGTGAACATCGATGATGAGTATTACGTAATTTACATGTGCACTTTCACAGGTCGCTATTACCTTGTGGATAGTGGATACAGTAATAAGAAGGGCTTTCTGGCACCATACAAAGGCAACAGATACCACCAATCGGAATTTCAAAGGCACAATCCATGGAACCGTGATGAATTGTTCAACCGCGCTCACTCATCTTTGCGAAGCGTGATTGAGCGTACATTTGGCGCTTGGAAGATGCGGTGGAGATTTCTAAAAGACATGCCTCGATTTGATTTCCGTAAAGTGCAGGTGCCATTAGTTGCAGCGTCCATGGCTTTGCATAATTTCATACGCAGAAATAGTGTGGACGATAAGATTGTTGTTGCTGTCAGCAATGCGGCCGAGTACAGATATGCGGACATGCCTGATCGGGACGATTTGGCTGCCCTTGACGATGCGATGATGCCTGGAGATGATGACATTGAGATGGCACAGTTGCGAGCGCGTATCAGGGTAGAGTTAGTTGTAATTTGGTGAAATGCTCGTTAGGTGGACATGTTATGTGATGCATGTCATCACTATGTTGTGTTGAAATTAATTGGAGACGACTATTTACGTACATAATTGGTTACCAATTATGTATGACCATGTAGGTCACTGTTTTTGTACAATTATGAAATACTGACTTGGTTATGATTTTAGGTTGATTATGATTTCAGGTTGCTTACCAAATACGGTTTGATTATTATTTATTTTTTTTATAAAATTGAAAAATTAGTTGGTTAACAAATTAAAAAAAATTATCATTTTTAAATAATTTTTATCTTTCGAGTGGTTATATAAGCAGCCCAAAAGTTAAAATGATAATTATTTTTTCAGCCTTAAATGATAATAATTTATTATTTTTTAATTGTTAACCAAATTAATTTTGAATATTTCAAAAAAAATTTTCCAAAGCAAACCATACACAGCCTAAAAATCTTTTGATAAGTCATTTATGACGTTGGTAACTTATTTAATTACTTGTTAATTTTAAGACATTTTTACCATCTGAGGCTTGTTTGGTAACCATTTCCTTTTCGGTTGTCATTTTATGTAGCCTATAAATTTTAAAAACAGTCATAAAAACTTGATTCATTATGTTTTGAGTTTATAAATGATTGTTACAGTTTGTAAATTTGAGGAAAATGAGTGCCATGTCATTAGTGATCATTTTAGAGTTTCAAAATTAGTGGTCTCTATCATTGTTGTTTGATGTTTTGGCCTTAGTTTTATATTTTTTTTTATTGAGTGTCATGTCATTAGTGATCATTTTAGAGTTCTAAAATTAGTGGTCTCTATCATTGTTGTTTATAGTAATACATGATTAGTCAAATTAAAATCAGTACTACAATTAAATGGTTATTATAATTGAGCAATCACATACGTTTCCGTGCACGTCTCTGCAGCATTGGTTCCGTGCACTAAGAATAGAATAGAGTGCAGCATATATTTCTTACAATTAAACCAAAATATATATATATATATATATATAATTTTATATTTTTTAATTCATGATTAAAATAAAAAATGAAAAACATAATCAAACACTAAGGACTATTTTGAGAAGATAGTTCTAGCTTTTAATTCATTTTGAGTCACATTATTTTTTACATTTTTTATATATATTTTAAAAAAAATTAAAAAATCAACTTTTAACCATATTTTTAAAATAATATAACTAAACATATCAAAATAATATCATAATTTAAAAAAAAAAATCATAATTAAGAATTCTCTTTGAATAGAATAACAAAAATACAAAAATGTTAAGAAACTTAAATTTTCTACTAATTTTTTTATTAAAATTGTAGGTGTCATTTTAGGTGAGTATTTAATAAAAATATTTGTATCTCTATTAAAAAATGTAGAAGAATTGCTCTCTCTCTCTCTCTCAACAATGGGACAAAGAACAAAATGAACTTTTGGCTGAAATCATGTCTAGGTACGGCTAATCTGCCACCTTTACTAGTCTCTTCGGCGTTATACAAAATCACAGTGGGGTTGGCCGCATTGGCTTATTTTAAGTTTATTTTAATTTTTACTTTAATTTAAGTTATTTTGATTGTTTAATTTAGTTTAACAAAATACAACTTATAACTTTTTATAAGTAAAAAATTAACTTATTCTTTGAGTGAAAGAGGAGAAACTTAATTTATAAATAAAAAATAGTTTATGTTCACAGTTATAAGCTATAAACTGTTAAACTATAATTTATAATCACTTTTCCATAGCTCTACCAAACATGGCCATTATGCCAGTCCAATTTCAAAAATGTTATAAATATATAATAACAAATATATCAAATATTTTATGTAATATTTATATGGTTGTGGATCTTATGACTCTGTGACTATTGTAGATAAGGATCTTCTCTCAATTTTTATTATTTATTTATTTATTTATTTAATTTAAAGGTTATTAACCAAATTACAAATAATTGAATCGTGATTTTTAGATCTAGTGTCAGGTTATGACTTGACAAAAAAAGTGAGGTGCTGGAGACAATTCGAATCCAAGTCTTGTATAAAATATTTAGGTTTGAAACCGTAAACGGCCCATTATTTGGGAGTAATGAAAACTTTTGAACAAAATTGGCAGTGCAATATTAGGGATGTCAAAAGAATTATTAGGTCATTTTTAATATGTAGGCTAATTAATTAATTTATTTATGTTGTTGTGCTTATATCGCAAGATTAAGGTTAACTTTACTAAAATTTAAAAAGATTATTTTTCAAAATTGAATAGAGTGATATGAAGAAGAAAAAATATCACACGGCATTATTAGTCTCAATCCTCCTCCAATTCACCTATCAGACAAGGTCTGAGGACATATCCAATAATGCAATGTGAATTAATAGAACATTAAAATTATAATTTTTAAAAGGGTTGCCAAAATACTTGTCATATTTTTACATTTCAATTTGATATATATATATATATATATATTTGGCACATACTACTGTCGTTATAAGTAAATGAGAAATTGTTGTTATCTTAAGTTTTTAGAGAAGGATCATGTTAACAAGTAGGTGTAATAAATGCAATTAGATGTATTAAAATGTATCCACAATAATTGTTCATCTTCGTAAGTTAAAATGTTTATGATATATTTTTAAATACAGCAATTCTAGGTATCATGAAAAATCTTTCATAAAAATAATCATGAAAGTTTTGTGATCCTTGGATTACACTTAGAATAAAACACCATACACTAATCAAGGTAATCCAAAGATCATAAATCTTTCATGATCATTTTCATAAAATTTTTTTCATAATCCCTAACTTTTCTCTTTTAAATAATCCTTTTAACCTTAACCTTTTACAAAGAAAATCAGGTTTTGTCCATTTGAAAGATAGGAGCTGACCCTGGTTTCTTTCACTTTGTGAATTCATTTTTTTCTATTTGACTTCGACGAAATCAATGTTTTTTTTAAAATAAAATAAAAATAAAGGATCATATCTTTTAAATACAACTCATATATGTATGGCATTAAATTTTTTTTTTTTAATGAGAATTAATTTTTCTATGGAAAATAAGTCAATATAAATGCTAATCATAAATAAATAAATAAATTTATTCTTCTTAGTCGAAAATTAATAAGCATGTAAAACTTTTTTTAAGTTAGATGTAGAGTCAAGTTAGATATGTAGAATAATAGTTTCACCAATATACAGTATGGATGAGGTTCATCTTTTATTTTCCTTTAAATTAGGTTAAATGGAAAGTCAAGTTAAGTTGCTTTTATCATTTACAATGTTGTTGAAAAATAAAAAATCCACACATGAAAGTGTATAAAATTTTTGATTAAAATAAATTAGTTTTAGGGATGGGTAGTTTTATGCCTCAAGGTCTAAGGACTAAGATATGTGCAATTTTATACTCACTTGTGTGAATTCATATTTTTAAAAATCAATTGGTGTTAGGAAATGATTCATTTTTATTGTTTATGATATTTAATAACATGCAATGTTTTTAGAGTGGTTGTAAGAAGCGACATATGTACTCAACAATTTATACACAAAAATTTATAAAATGAACATTTGGAATTATCAAAATAATACTTGTGATAGATCTTACGAACCCAACTAGATAAAACCAAACTTATCATCAACTAGGAATAATTATTCTGCCTCTCAAATTTTTTATGTTGATTGTTTCTCTAACTAATAGAAGGGGGGCTAAATGAATACATGACTTTAATTACAAGGAGATGACACGTAAATTACAACATACCATTAGTATTATATATTTACACGTGATCTTCCTAACCTACTAGATAATTTATACATCAACTAGATAGAAAAACTAAAATTAAAAAATATTTATGGAATATCTCAAAGATTGTGTGACACCAAAAAGAAGAGGTCCTACATGTATAGTGCATGGTACAAATACAGCGTGTGGGAGTGATGAATGTAACTACAAGACCTTTTATTAATTGAGGTACAAAACTACCATTATTGGAGTTGTTCTTGTTGGCGTGAGTTGTTTGTCTCTTGGGAAAATTACATCCCACTCGGCAGAGAATTTTTTTTTTTTTACACAAATATAGAGGGGGTGCAAGTTATACTTACACCCTTAATTTTTATGTTGATTGTTTCTCTAACTAATAATAGGGGGGCTAAATGAATACATGACTTTAATTACAAGGAGATGACAGGTAAATTACAACATATCATTAGTATTATATATTTACACGTGATCTTCTTAACCTACTTAGAGAATTTATGCATCAATTAGATAGAAAAACTAAAATTAAAAAATATTTATGGAATATCTCAAAGATTGTGTGACACCAAAAAGAAGAGGTCCTACATGTATAGTGCATAGTACAAATATGGTGTGTGGGAGTAATGAATGTAACTACGAGACCTTTTATTAATTGAGGTACAAAACTACCATTATTGGAGTTGTTCTTGTTGGTGTGAGTTGTTTGTTTCTCGAGAATATTGCATCCCACTCGGGTAGAAATTTATTTATTTTTTAATATTTTTTTATACACAAATATGAAGGGGTGTAAGTTATACTGACATCCTTATAATTTTTTATTTATATCTCATCATAGAATCACTTATCCCTTATATATTTTTATAATTTTTTTTTGAATAATCTTTTGTAGCTCAAATCTTTCTTTCCCGAATCCCCCGACTGCCCAAAACGACGTCGTTTTGGGCAGGTTTTTTTTTTTTTTTTTTCCTCCTTATGTCTGAAACAGAGGAGAGCAAAGAGAAGAAGAGGAAGAGGGAAAGAAAGAGAAAGAGAAAGAGAAAGAGAAGGAGAGAAAGAGAAGACAGGGGAAGAGGGAATGGAGAGAGAGAGAGGGTCAATCGCCGCCGTCTCCGCCTCCACCTCCGTTTTTTTTTTCAGCCCGATTTTTTTTTTTTTTTCAGATCAATCATCGTTTATTTATTTATTTATTTTCCTAGTGGATCTGGATCTGAAAATGTGTTGATGATGATGATGGTGATGTTGTTGTGATGATGAAGATGTTCTGGATCTGAAGATGAATGGTTATTTTATTTTATTTTTTTTGATCTGAAGATGAATGGCTTGTTGGGTGGTTGACGATGATGATTCTCTCTCTTTTTCTCTGCTACTCTCCTCTTCTTCTTTCTTTTTCTTCTTCTATTTTGATTTTTTTTCTACCAGTAATTAAAAAAAAAATCAAAATCAAAATCAAAATCAAAACAACGAAATGACACTGTTTTAAATTCGGGGAAATTACTGGGAGGTCCCATGTGAAACATGTGGTGACCATTTAATCCCAAAACTTTTTGAGTGTCCCAAAAAGTCCTTTCCTTTATCTCTCTGGTTTTTGCCTCTCTTGTTACGTGTTCATCATCAACAATGGGTTCATCAACATCAACAAAAAAAAATCTTCAGATCTGGAAATTTTCTGCAGATTTTTCATCATCATCAACAATGCGTTTTTTCATCAACAATGCGTTCTTCAGATCAATTTCGCATCCCAAAATTCGATGCTCTGTTTCTTCTTCTTCATCATCGACACCATCATCGTCAGTGTCGACGAAATTCGATCTTCGAACCTATTGGATGACTCTGATAGAAAAATCAACCAGAAGCTAGATGAGGCCGTGCCTGTGAAGTACCCACAGCAGATCTACGAAGCTTGCTGTAGCTGTTTAAGAATCTGCCATGAATATGGTTTTGTCAATTCTCTCTCTTTCTCTCTCTATTTACAGATTTTTTTTTGGGGATAGTTGTTGATCTATGGTTGTTGTTGTTGATGATAAAATAGATCTATAATATCATTGAAATAGATCTGTAATGACTTAGATTTGTACAGCTATCACACAGATTTGTAATGAGAAATTTTCGAATTCTGAACAAGTAATTTTCGAGTTTTAGTTACAGGCGGTGAAAACTGTAAAATTTTGCAGTTTGAATTTTTTTTTTTTGGTGCTGGAATGAATCATGGTTTAAAAACTGTAAAATTTTGCAGTTTTATAACATGCAAAATTTTTTTTTTTTTTACAGTTTCATAACATGTTTTAAACATTCCGACGACTTTCCGGCGATGTTGAACATTCCGACGAGTCTCCGGCGACCGTTGACGGAAGTCCGACGATAGTAAGATGTGAACAGTGTCTGTAATTAAAAAAAAAAAAAAGGATTTTTTGGTAACAATTAAAAATGTGTTGGACTAATTGGTGCAAATATTTTGTTTTGGGATTAACTGGATCTTGAACTTAGTACATGGGACTTATCAGTAAGTTCCCCTTTAAATTCGGACTAAATTCAAGCTCGACAATTTCAAACTACATAGCATAACTGTTTTTTTTTTTTTTTTTTTTATGTGTCGTTGAAATTCCAGCTTATTTCTTTGGCAAGATTGGCTGCCAGCCACTACTGCTATTAGGGCTTTGGGACCACTCCTTTTTATTAGGCTTCTACATGGATTGTG
Organism: Camellia japonica; assembly: GCA_030407325.1. Lineage (NCBI taxonomy): Eukaryota > Viridiplantae > Streptophyta > Magnoliopsida > Ericales > Theaceae > Camellia > Camellia japonica. Next base: position 99,696,136 of record JAPPVO010000032.1, read on the forward strand.
TTGTTGCAAGTTGCCACCCCTCTCGAAATGTCCCATCATTGGATTATTATTTTTTAATGCTTCTTTTGGTGAAGATTTTACAGAAAAATAAAATGGATAAATTACAGTAATTTTTTTTTTAAATTATGACATATTTTTGGGTATTTAAAAAGAGTGGTGGGTTCCAATAACTTATTAAAAGACAATATAAGTTAAAATAGTTAATAAGATGAAATGTCACATTCAATTCATAATTATTTTATTTTTTCTTTTCACAACCATCAAATCAATTACAAAAAAAGCCAATCAACTTCTCAAACACAACTATTTTAGCCAAACTAAAATAATTAAAAAGCCCAATAACCAACTTCCCAAACAATGCCTATATTTTGTCCTTCTGAATTTTAAAATTCAACAGGGGTGGTTTGGGATGATTTAAATAAGTGCACTTTTTGATTTTTTATGAAATATGGGTTGGGTATGGATTGGATATGGGTTGGGTTTGAAGTGATGTGATAGAGAGGTGGTGTGACTTAAATAAGATGATATGACTTAAATAGAATAGTGACTTTTTGACTTTTTTAGAGTACCTCAAACAAGGCCAAATCTCTTCAAAATATTATCTTATTACAATTAATTATTTTTGTTGTGATTTTGTTAGGAATTTACAGAAAATCAGATCATGTCTAAAGTACAGGACACATCTATTAAATTTTTTTAAAAATAATATCTTTATCTGGTGATCTTGTTTATACTTTGCTACTAAGATGAGAGACAAAGGGAAAATAAAACACCAAATAAGAGTATTATTATCTTAAAACAATTAATAACGGGTATTATTGTAGAATCTCCCGACATAAAATATTAAATATGTTCATGTTTCCTTTCATTAAGAAAATAACACCCCTTGAGGTTTGTCTTTAATACAAGTACTTCCCTCACGTTTTGGAAATTACATCCTCCACTCTAAGGTTTAAACTTCCATTACAATTTAATCCTTCCATTAGTCAACCGTTAAGTCAACCAATTGAAAAAGTTAATAAAATAAATTAATTTTTTTAAATGCCTATTTTACTCTTATTAAAAAAAATACTTTTAAAAAAAAAAATTACTAGATGAGTAAAGAAAATTTACAGAGAATTACAAAAATTCATTCCATGTATATGTTATTATACTATTAAACATTTAGGTAATGCTATGGTACACAAGATTTTGTGGTGTTAATTATCACAAATATTATAATTAGATCATTTTCAATCATAGCTAAAAAAAATAGTTATAGCCAAACACTGCATCAGGTATAACCAAATACCTTTTAGATCATAATCAAAATAATGTTATAATCAATAGTTATAACTAATACCATTATAGGTCATAACCAAAGACTATAACTGGGGCATATAAAATTTTTCTAAACAGTAAATTACTTGTCAATTTTATAAATGCAAACAAGGGTAAAATAGACATTTAAAAAAATTAATTTCTTATATTAGTTTTTTTCGTTAATTGACTTAACGGTTGACTAATGGAAGGATTAAATTGTAATGGAAGTTTAAACCTTAAGAAGGGGGATGTAATTTCTAGAACGTGAACGGGTACATGTATTAATGATAAACCTTAAAGAATATCAATGTAATTTATCCTAAAAAATATATTTGGTATACAAGTATTTTAAAAACTTGGTTTAAAAACAAGTGAGATGGGTTGCAGGGGAGGCTATTGCTAAGGTGAAGTGATGGCCAAAAGTAGTTGTGAATTTGAGAAAAATCATGCTTTGAGAGGAAATTCCCATTTAAAAAAAAAAAAAAAAAAAAAAAACCGAAGTGTAGAGATTTGGGAGTGAAACTATGTTGGTGAAATTCATGAAATTTTTGAAGGATTATGAGTATTGAGTGTATTTGAAAATGTTGAGATTTCGGAAAAACATATTCTATTTGGGAATTGTTGGAAATGTTGAATTATGCTTTTTATATTGCCTATTTTGAAATATTGAGATAGAAATAATTGTTTTGGTAATCAATGGAGGGTTGTATTGACTTGTTGTAGAAATTACATACGAATTAGGAAGATCAAAATTCTTGCAAAGACATACATATCATTGAGTATCGCATGATTTTATATGAATTTAACTTTTATCGCATTGAGATTACTTTTGTTGAGAATAAATTGTTTGTTTCAAAAAATAGGGTAAATACCGTGGTGAATCCAATTAGGAGGTGTAATTTCGTTGAGAATTAAATTAGCTTTAGGTCCATGATGAAAGTCCTAAAATATGTGTGGAGTAGGTTTCAATTTCCTTCCGATTAAGAGCTGGTAAAGTGAATTCGGTAATGCACTATGAGACTACTAGTAGACATGTACTTAGAGATTATTAGTGTTATATTAATCGCCCCGAGTTTTATTGAATTGAAAGTTTTGAATTACTTATGATTTCAGAAAGCGCATAGCACAAGATTTTAAAAAGAAAAACATATGTTTTTGCCATGGCATCTCATTACATTCACCAAATGATATTGTTAAATTTTATGTACTTCATTGAGATTATCTTTGCTGGGTTTTATGCTCATCCCTGTGTGGAAACTATTTTCAAGTGTTGACAGTATGCCTCCATCGAGATGAGGGCATTGCGCAATCACCGGTGGTATTAAAGGCCAAGAACAAACACCCTCTCTAAGCCTAGAATGTAGAGATATAGAGAGATATATGTGCTTTTCCTTAGACAAATTTTTTTCAACCTCTCCACAGGAGAGGGAGGCCCTCTCTTATAGAGAAACAAGAGGGTTCAAGCTTCTTGGAGAAGCTAGAGCAAAAGGTTCAAGCTTCTTAGAGAAGATAGAGCAAAGGTTCAAAAGTTTCAAGCTTCTTGGAGAAGCTAGAGCAAAGGGTTCAAGCTTCTTGGAGAAGCTAGAGCAAAGGTTCAAAAGGTTCAAGCTTCCTCAAGAAGCTAAAACGAAGGTTCAAAAGGTTCAAGCTTCCTCAAGAAGCTAAAACGAAGGTTCAAAAGGTTGAAGCTTCCTCAAGAAGCCAAAACAAGGGTTCAAAAGGTTCAAGCTCCCTCAAGAAGCTAAAACGAAGGTTCAAAAGGTTCAAGCTCCCCCAAGAAGCTAAAACAAAGGTTCAAAAGGTTTAAGCTCCCTCAGGAAACTAAAACGAAGGTTCAGAAGGTTAAACTTCCACAAGAAGCTAAAACCAGGGTTCAAAAGGTTCAAGCCTCCTCGGAGAAGCTAGAGCAAAGGTTCAAAAGGTTCAAGCTTCCTCAAGAAGCTAAACCGAAGGTTGAAAAGTTCAAAATTTCAAACTTCCCAAAGAAGCCAAAACAGGGGTTCAAAAGGTTCAAGCTCCCTCAAGAGGCTAAAACGAAGGTTCAAAAGGTTCAAGCTTCCTCAAGAAGCTAAAACGAAGGTTCAAAAGGTTCAGGCTCCCTCAGGAAGCTAAAATGAAGGTTCAGAAGGTTCAACATCGTCAAGAAGCTAAAACCAGGGTTCAAAAGGTTCAAGCTCCCTCAAGAAGCTAAAATGAAGGTTCAAAAGGTCCAAGCGCCCTCAAGAAGCTAAAACCAAGGTTCAAAAGGTTCAAGCTCCCTCAAGAAGCTAAAACGAAGGTTCAGAAGGTTTAACTTCCTCTAGAAGCTAAAATAAGGGTTCAAAAGGTTCAAGCTTCATCAAGAAGCTAAAACGAAGGTTCAAAAGGTTAAAGCTGTCCAAAAATCGTGCCAAACGGAGAAAGTTAAGCGGTCCCGAACCGAGGCGCACGACCGACGGCTCCGAAAATCAGAAAATGGTCTCCAAACGGGAACAGTGGTCTACGACCATGAAAAGTAGCCTACGGCCACTGAGAGATGGTCTACGAAACCTCTCCCTCCCTTCGGAGAGAGAAAACAGAACCTGGTTCGCAAATCGAGGCAAAGCACAAAAGAGTCCCGAAATCCGGAGGTAAGGCTCTCAGCCGAAACTCCGTAACCTCAAAACGAGCACAACATGCGCAATCACCGGTGGTGTTAAAGGCCAAGAACAAACACCCTCTCTAAGCCTAGAATGTAGAGATATAGAGAGATATATGTGCTTTTCCTTAGACAAATTTTTTTCAACCTCTCTACAGGAGAGGGAGGCCCTCTCTTATACAGAAACAAGAGGGTTCAAGCTTCTTGGAGAAGCTAGAGCAAAAGGTTCAGAAGCTAGAGCAAATTTTCAAAAGTTTCAAGCTTCTTGGAGAAGCTAGAGCAAAGGGTTCAAGCTTCTTGGAGAAGCTAGAGCAAAGGTTCAGAAGGTTCAAGCTTCCTCAAGAAGCTAAAACGAAGGTTCAAAAGGTTCAAGCTTCCTCAAGAAGCTAAGACGAAGGTTGAAAAGTTCAAAATTTCAAGCTTTCTCAAGAAGCCAAAGCAGGGGTTCAAAAGGTTCAAGCTCCCTCAAGAAGCTAAAACGAAGGTTCAAAAGGTTCAAGCTCCCTCAAGAAGCTAAAACGATGGTTCAAAAGGTTGAAGCTCCCTCAGGAAACTAAAACGAAGGTTCAAAAGGTTCAAGCTCCCTCAAGAAGCTAAAACGAAGGTTCAAAAGGTTCAAGCTCCCTCAGGAAACTAAAACGAAGGTTCAGAAAGTTCAACTTCCTCAAGAAGCTAAAACCAGGGTTCAAAAGGTTCAAGCTTCCTCAAGAAGCTAAAACGAAGGTTGAAAAGTTCAAAATTTCAAGCTTCCTCAAGAAGCCAAAACAGGGGTTCAAAAGGTTTAAGCTCCCTCAAGAGGCTAAAACGAAAGTTCAAAAGGTTCAAGCTCCCCCAAGAAGCTAAAACGAAGGTTCAAAAGGTTCAGGCTCCCTCAGGAAGCTAAAACGAGGGTTCAGAAGGTTCAACTTCGTCAAGAAGCTAAAACTAGGGTTTAAAAGGTTCAAGCTCCCTCAAGATACTAAAACGAAGGTTCAAAAGGTCTAAGCGCCCTCAAGAAGCTAAAACCAAGGTTTAAAAGGTTCAAGCTCTCTCAAGAAGCTAAAACGAAGGTTCAGAAGGTTTAACTTCCTCAAGAAGCTAAAATAAGGGTTCAAAAGGTTCAAGCTTCCTCAAGAAACTAAAACGAAGGTTCAAAAGGTTAAAGCTGTCCAAAAACCGTGCCAAACGGAGAAAGTTAAGCGGTTCCGAACCGAGGCGCACGACCGACGGCTCCGAAAACCGGAAAATGGTCTCCAAGCGGGAACAGTGGTCTACGACCACGAAAAGTAGCCTACGGCCACTGAGAGATGGTCTACGAAACCTCTCCCTCCCTTCGGGGAGAGAAAACAGAACCTGGTTCGCAAATCGAGGCAAAGCACAAAAGAGTCCCGAAGTCCGGAGGTAAGGCTCTCAGCCGAAACTCCGTAACCTCAAAACGAGCACAACATGCGCAATCACCGATGGTGTTAAAGGCCAAGAACAAACACCCTCTCTAAGCCTAGAATGTAGAGATATAGAGAGATATATGTGCTTTTCCTTAGACAAATTTTTTTCAACCTCTCTAAAGGAGAGGGAGGCCCTCTCTTATAGAGAAACAAGAGGGTTCAAGCTTCTTGGAGAAGCTAGAGCAAAAGGTTTAAATTTCTTAGAGAAGCTAGAGCAAATTTTCAAAAGTTTCAAGCTTCTTGGAGAAGCTAGAGCAAAGGGTTCAAGCTTCTTGGAGAAGTTAGAGCAAAGGTTAAAAAGGTTCAAGCTTCCTCAAGAAGCTAAAACGAAGGTTCAAAAGGTTCAAGCTTCCTCAAGAAGCTAAAACGAAGGTTGAAAAGTTCAAAATTTCAAGCTTCCTCAAGAAGCCAAAATAGGGGTTCAAAAGGTTCAAGCTCCCTCAAGAAGCTAAAACGAAGATTCAAAAGGTTCAAGCTCCCTCAAGAAGCTAAAACGAAGGTTCAAAAGGTTCAAGCTCCCTCAGGAAACTAAAACGAAGGTTCAAAAGGTTCAAGCTCCCTCAAGAAGCTAAAATGAAGTTTAAAAGGTTCAAGCTCCCTCAGGAAACTAAAATGAAGGTTCAGAAGATTCAACTTCCTCAAGAAGCTAAAACCAGGGTTCAAAAGGTTCAGGCTTCCTCAAGAAGCTAAAACGAAAGTTGAAAAGTTCAAAATTTCAAGCTTCCTCAAGAAGCCAAAACAGGGGTTCAATAGGTTCAAGCTCCCTCAAGAGGCTAAAATGAAGGTTCAAAAGGTTCAAGCTCCTTCATGAAGCTAAAACGAAGGTTCAAAAGGTTTAGGCTCCCTCAGGAAGCTAAAACGAAGGTCAAGAAGGTTCAACTTCGTCAAGAAGCTAAAACCAGGGTTCAAAAGGTTCAAGCTCCCTCAAGAAGCTAAAACGAAGGTTCAAAAGGTCCAACCGTCCTTAAGAAGCTAGAACCAAGCTTCAAAAGTTTCAAGCTCCCTCAAGAAGCTAAAACGAAGGTTCAGAAGGTTTAACTTCCTCAAGAAGCTAAAATAAGGGTTCAAAAGGTTCAAGCTTCCTCAAGAAGCTAAAACGAAGGTTCAAAAGGTTCAAGCTGTCCAAAAACCGTGCCAAACGGAGAAAGTTAAGTGGTCCCGAACCGAGGCGCACGACTGACGGCTCCGAAAACCGGAAAATGGTCTCCAAACGGAAACAGTGGTCTACGACCACGAAAAGTGGCCTACGGCCACTGAGAGATGGTCTACGAAACCTCTCCCTCCCTTCGGGGAGAGAAAACAGAACCTGGTTCGCAAATCGAGGCAAAGCACAAAAGAGTCCCGAAGTCCGGAGGTAAGGCTCTCAGCCGAAACTCTGTAACCTCAAAACGAGCGCAACATGCGCAATCACCGGTGGTGTTAAAGGCCAAGAACAAACACCCTCTCTAAGCCTAGAATGTAGAGATATAGAGAGATATATGTGCTTTTCCTTAGACAAATTTTTTTCAACCTCTCTAAAGGAGAGGGAGGCCCTCTCTTATAGAGAAACAAGAGGGTTCAAGCTTCTTGGAGAAGCTAGAGCAAAAGGTTTAAGCTTCTTAGAGAAGCTAGGGCAAATTTTCAAAAGTTTCAAGCTTCTTGGAGAAGCTAGAGCAAAGGGTTCAAGCTTCTTTGAGAAGCTAGAGCAAAGGTTAAAAAGGTTCAAGCTTCCTCAAGAAGCTAAAACGAAGGTTCAAAAGGTTCAAGCTTCCTCAAGAAGCTAAAACGAATGTTGAAAAGTTCAAAATTTCAAGCTTCCTCAAGAAACCAAAACAGGGGTTCAAAAGGTTCAAGCTCCCTCAAGAAGCTAAAACGAAGGTTCAAAAGGTTCAAGCTCCCTCAAGAAGCTAAAACGATGGTTCAAAAGGTTCAAGCTCCCCCAGGAAACTAAAACGAAGGTTCAAAAGGTTCAAGCTCCCTCAAGAAGCTAAAACGAAGGTTCAAAAGGTTCAAGCTCCCTCAGGGAACTAAAACGAAGGTTCAGAAGGTTCAACTTTCTCAAGAAGCTAAACCAGGGTTCAAAAAGTTCAAGCTTCCTCAAGAAGCTAAAACGAAGGTTGAAAAGTTCAAAATTTCAAACTTCCTCAAGAAGCCAAAACAGGGGTTCAAAAGGTTCAAGCTCCCTCAAGAGGCTAAAACGAAGGTTCAAGCTCCCTAAAGAAGCTAAAACGAAGGTTCAAAAGGTTCAGGCTCCCTCAAGAAGCTAAAACGAAGGTTCAGAAGGTTCAACTTCGTCAAGAAGCTAAAACCAGGGTTCAAAAGGTTCAAGCTCCCTCAAGAAGCTAAAACGAAGGTTCAAAAGGTCCAAGCACCCTCAAGAAGCTAAAACCAAGGTTCAAAAGGTTCAAACTCCCTCAAGAAGCTAAAACGAAGGTTCAGAAGGTTTAACTTCCTCAAGAAGTTAAAATAAGGGTTCAAAAGGTTCAAGCTTCCTCAAGAAGCTAAAACGAAGGTTCAAAAGGTTCAAGCTGTCCAAAAACCGTGCCAAACGGAGAAAGTTAAGCGGTCCCGAACCGAGGCGCACGACCGACGGCTCCGAAAATCGAAAAATGGTCTCCAAACGGGAACAGTGGTCTACGACCACGAAAAGTAGCGTACGGCCACTGAGAGATGGTCTACGAAACCTTTCCCTCCCTTCGGGGAGAGAAAACAGAAACTGGTTTGCAAATCGAGGCAAAGCACAAAAGAGTCCCAAGGTCCGGAGGTAAGGGTCTCAGCCGAAACTCCGTAACCCTAGAACGAGCACAACATGCGCAATCACCGGTGGTGTTAAAGGCCAAGAACAAACACCCTCTCTAAGCCTAGAATGTAGAGATATAGAGAGATATATGTTCTTTTCCTTAGACAAAGTTTTTTCAACCTCTCTAAAGGAGAGGGAGGCCCTCTCTTATAGAGAAATAAGAGGGTTCAAGCTTTTTGGAGAAGCTAGAGCAAAAGGTTCAAGCTTCTTAGAGAAGCTAGAGCAAAGGTTCAAATGTTTCAAGCTTCTTGGAGAAGCTAGAGCAAAGGGTTCAAGCTTCTTGGAGAAGCTAGAGTAAAGGTTCAAAAGGTTCAAGCTTCCTCAAGAAGCTAAAACGAAGGTTCAAAAGGTTCAAGCTTCCTCAAGAAGCTAAAACGATGGTTCAAAAGGTTCAAGCTTCCTCAAGAAACCAAAACAAGGGTTCAAAAGGTTCAAGCTCCCTTAAGAAGCTAAAACGAAGGTTCAAAAGGTTCAAGCTCCCTCAAGAAGCTAAAACGAAGGTTCAAAAGGTTCAAGCTCTCTCAGGAAACTAAAACGAAGGTTCAGAAGGTTCAACTTCCTCAAAAAGCTAAAACCAGGGTTCAAAAGGTTAAAGCTTCCTCGGAGAAGCTAGAGCAAAGGTTCAAAAGGTTCAAGCTTCCTCAAGAAGGTAAAACGAAGGTTCAAAAGGTTCAAGCTTCCTCAAGAAGCTAAAACGAAGGTTGAAAAGTTCAAAATTTGAAGCTTCCTCAAGAAGCCAAAACAGGGGTTCAAAAGGTTCAAGCTCCCTCAAGAAGCTAAAACGAAGGTTCAAATGGTTCAAGTTATCTTAAGTAAGAAATCAAAATAAGCCAACATTTTAGCAAACTTTACAAAAATAAATGGCTTCGTGTAGTGCCTGAACCATAGGGTTGACAAAAGGGAACGAGTATCGTGGCTAGGACTGACCACTTGGCTGGTTACCTACAGAAACAGACATAACACAGAGTGAGTCTAGCTCAGTGAATAGTAATACATAAATAAAAACAGTGCTTGACTTGAAATATAACACCATAGAGCATAACAGATGCATATATAGTTAGTCTGAATCCGTATTAATTTCATGACGACCTTAGCCCATTTTTGAAACATAGTGGTTTGCAACATGATTTCTTGAAACATGATGGCTATGAGCCCTTATACGTGGTGGCACAAGGCCCTTAAACATGGTGGCATTAAGCCCTTGAACATGGTGGCACGAGGCCCTTGCATAAGTTGGCATTAAGCCCTTGAAACATATTGGCATTTAAGCCCTTGAAAGATTGGCATTAAAGCCCTTGAAACATATTGGCATTTAAGCCCTTGAAAGATTGGCATTAAAGCCCTTGAAACATATTGGCATTTAAGCCCTTGAAACATGTGGCACGAGGCCCTTGAAACATGTGTATGAATTCAAGAGGTGTCTCACACGGACTCTAGAGGTGTCTCACTTCGTAGCACTTAGTTCCGTGTAGCACTTTGTTTCATACAGTAATTAATAAGTTTTCCAGACCAAACCGAACATATCATGTCATATCATAAACGGAAACAAATCATACATAATCTTTATGCTTGAATTTAAACAGTAATTAGAAGTCATATTCATAACATACTTGACCTTGTACCATACATGGACTTGTAACATGCGTAAACTTGTAACATACTTGAATTTATAACATACTCGGATTCGTAACATACATGAACTTATAATATACTTGGACTTGTAACATACGTGAACTTATAACATGCTTAAACTTGAAAACTTGTAACATACTTAAACTTGTATATACTTGTACTTGTAACCTTACCTAAACTTGTACATACTTGAACTTGTCTCATATATGAACTTGTAACATTCTTGAGCTTGTAACATTCTTGACTTATAACATACGTAAACTTGTAACAGACTTAAACTTAGAACATACGTAAACTTGTAACTTAATCATTTGAATCACGGTATCATTACCCCCGGGTAAAGGCTTGTGCTAAAGATGATGTGAATACTTCTACATATATGAATAATCATTCATTAAGTTATAACGTAACATATCAGAAAACAGAGCATTTCTTGTTATTACGTCATTATTGTGCGCTTAACAAAATAGAATAATTCATATTCTTATGTGGGTCACATAATGATATTAAACTTTTGCATTCATGTCGTAGATTCCGAATAACGTCGAATTCATATGTAACACAACAAAATGACTACAGATTTATATGGATTCACATAACTTTCCAATTATTCTGATTCTTCGAAGATGAACATAAGTTCCACTTATTCTTTAATAAATAACATAGTATGCTTATAAATAATAAAGGGTTAATATTCGTCATTAACGGAACAAGGATTCCAAAATCATACCGATGTACGCGAATCTTTCAGCGTTCATGTAAGTTCACATTGATTTCCAATTGTCATAAATGTTCGTATAACACTTACAAAGAACAGAGCATTAGTGACAATAATTATCAACAATAGATAAATGTACATTTTTGTACTACTACTCACAGTGCTACAACGGAGTGTTTGTCCCTCCTGAAGTGTGCCCTGTTCACATATATAACTTGATCATTAGTTCTTCTTTTTTTTTTTTTTTCCCTTCATTATTCTTCACAAGCCCACAAGTATTTATCAAAATAATTTGGGATTAAACCCCTTTCGGAAAACTCCACATTTTAGTTTACAAAAATTAAACTCCACATAATCGCCACAATTCAACATAAACAACATGCTTCAACTCAACATCATTAAATATAATTCAACATAATTCAAGAGGAATTCTTAAATCCCATTTCCACATTCCACAACCGAGTTCATGTCATCCATGACCCTAATAAATTATTTCCCCAATTTTTCCTTTACATTAAAGCATGAATCACAATGTTCATAACATAGTTCATTCGCAAATGTAAACATAATTTTCAAACATTTCCAAATTCCAATTAAACTTGAACACATATAATTCAATACCTCAATTTCATTACTCTACTTTCAATTTGGGCCAATTCATTAGTTATCTTCATTAATCAACCTAGGGTTTCAAGAAAAACTTAGGAATTTCAAGAAAAATCCAAATTTTTTAACCCATTATTTTTTTTGTCCCAATTTCCTCATTGATTACAAGTCTAAAATTCATAATCCATCACCTTAACCAAGCAATTACATCTCCAACATTATAAACCCGAAATCCCCCAATCTCAAGTTGGACATAATATGTTCAAAACTATAGATTTTGTATTTATATACTCAAAATACCATAAATCCACACTCAAAATATCATAAATCCATCCATGAATGCAATATTGAAAGGGCATAAGGTCTCCTACCTCAAGATTCGAGCAAGAAAAGCAAGCTTTGAGAAGAATCCTCCACAAATTCGAATTCTAATCGGTTGGAAATGTTGCCCCTTTCTTGTTCTCCATCCTTGATGCAAGATCTATGGTGGATTTGTTGAGAAAAGTGAAGGAAATCAAGGTTTTGGGAGCTAGGGTTTCGGACATGGAAGAGGGGAGAAGAAGAGACGAAAAGAAAATGCAAGAAATGAGCTCAAAATCACGTTTTTGAGCTGGTGCCCCGCACATCGCCGCACGTGCGCCGCATTTCCCGCACATGCGGTTCTACTTCCAGCACAGATATGAAAACTTCAAACATGCGTAACTCTCTCATCCGGACTCCGTTTTAGGTCATTCTTGTGTCCAAATTGAAGCCCCGAAAATAATCTTTCCAATGGTTCTAACCTCACATCCAAATTCAAAGTGTGGAAAAAGAAAAGGACAAAAGAGTGACGGCTGATCGTAGGCGAATTATTCGAAATAAAGTTTTTGGTCCAATCTTACTTTACCATCACACCACTACCTCAATCAATACCCCAAAACAGATAAAAACATTCTCAATTCCAATGGATATAGTTGAATTAAAACACATTAAGCCCTAATTAAATAAGGATGACTTTTGGGGTCATTACATATAGAGAGATATATGTGCTTTTCCTTAGACAAATTTTTTTCAACCTCTCTAAAGGAGAGGGAGGCCCTCTCTTATAGAGAAACAAGGGGGTCAACCTTCTTGGAGAAGCTAGAGCAACAGGTTCAAGCTTCTTAGAGAAGCTAGAGCAAAGGTTCAAAGGGTTCAAGCTTCTTGGAGAAGCTAGAGCAAAGGTTTAAAAGGTTCAAGCTTCCTCAAGAAGCTAAAACGAAGGTTCAAAAGGTTCAAGCTTCCTCAAGACGCCAAAACAAGGGTTCAAAAGGTTCAAGCTCCCTCAAGAAGCTAAACCGAAGGTTCAAAAGGTTCAAGCTCCCTCAAGAAGCTAAAACGAAGATTCAAAAGGTTCAAGCTCCCTCAGGAAACTAAAACGAAGGTTCAGAAGGTTCAACCTCCTCAAGAAGCTAAAACCAGGGTTCAAAAGGTTCAAGCCTCCTCGTAGAAGCTAGAGCAACGGTTCAAAAGGTTCAAGCTTCCTCAAGAAGCTAAAACGAAGGTCGAAAAGTTCAAAATTTCAAGCTTCCTCAAGAAGCCAAAATAGGGGTTCAAAAGGTTCAAGCTCCCTCAAGAGGCTAAAACAAAGGTTCAAAAGGTTCAAGCTCCCTCAAGAAGCTAAAACGAAGGTTCAAAAGGTTCAAGCTCCCTCAGGAAACTAAAACGAAGGTTCAAAAGGTTCAAGCTCCCTCAAGAAGCTAAAACGAAGGTTCAAAAGGTTCAAGCTCCCTCAGGAAACTAAAACGAAGGTTCAGAAGGTTTAACTTCCTCAAGAAGCTAAAACCAGGGTTCAAAAGGTTCAAGCTTCCTCAAGAAGTTAAAACGAAGGTTGAAAAGTTCAAAATTTCAAGCTTCCTCAAGAAGCCAAAACAGGGGTTCAAAAGGTTCAAGCTCCCTCAAGAGGCTAAAACGAAGGTTCAAAAGGTTCAAGCTCCCTGAAGAAGCTAAAACGAAGGTTCAAAAGGTTCAGGCTCCCTTAGGAAGATAAAACGAAGGTTCAGAAGGTTCAACTTTGTCAAGAAGCTAAAACCAGGGTTCAAAAGGTCCAAGCTCCCTTAAGAAGCTAAAACGAAGGTTCAAAAGGTCCAAGCGCCCTCAGGAAGCTAAAACCAAGGTTCAAAAGGTTCAAGCTCCCTCAAGAAGCTAAAACGAAGGTTTAGAAGGTTTAACTTCCTGAAGAAGCTAAAATAAGGGTTCAAAAAGTTCAAGCTGTCCAAAAACCGTGCCAAACGGAGAAAGTTAAGCGGTCCCGAACCGAGTCGCACGCCCGACGGCTCCGAAAACCGAAAAATGGTCTCCAAACGGGAACAGTGGTCTACGACCACGAAAAGTAGCCTATGGCCACTGAGAGATGGTCTATGAAACCTCTCCCTCCCTTCGGGGAGAGAAAACAGAACCTGGTTCGCAAATCGAGGCAAAGCACAAAAGAGTCCCGAGGTCCGGAGGTAAGGCTCTCAGCCGAAACTCCGTAACCTCAGAACGAGCACAACATGCGCAATCACCGGTGGTGTTAAAGGCCAAGAACAAACACCCTCTCTGAGCCTATAATGTAGAGATATAGAGAGATATATGTGCTTTTCCTTAGACAAATTTTTTTCAACCTCTCTAAAGGACAGGGAGGCCCTCTCTTATAGAGAAACAAGAGGGTTCAAGCTTTTTGGAGAAGCTAGAGCAAAAGGTTCAAGCTTCTTAGAGAAGCTAGAGCAAAGGTTCAAAAGTTTCAAGCTTCTTGGAGAAGCTAGAGCAAAGGGTTCAAGCTTCTTGGAGAAGCCAGAGCAAAGGTTCAAAAGGTTCAAGCTTCCTCAAGAAACTAAAACGAAGGTTCAAAAGGTTCAAGCTTCCTCAAGAAGCTAAAACAAGGGTTCAAAAGGTTCAAGCTCCCTCAAGAAGCTAAAACGAAGGTTCAAAAGGTTCAAGCTCCCTCAGAAAACTAAAACGAAGGTTCAGAAGGTTCAACTTCCTCAAGAAGCTAAAACCAGGATTCAAAAGGTTCAAGCTTCCTTGGAGAAGCTAGAGCAAAGGTTCAAAAGGTTCAAGCTTCCTCAAGAAGCTAAAACGAAGGTTCAAAAGGTTCAAGCTTCCTCAAGAAGCTAAAACGAAGATTGAAAAGTTCAAAATTTCAAGCTTCCTCAAGAAGCCAAAATTGGGGTTCAAAAGGTTCAACCTCCCTCAAGAGGCTAAAACGAAGGTTCAAAAGGTTCAAGCTCCTCAAGAAGCTAAAACGAAGGTTCAAAACGTTCAGGCTCTCTCAGGAAGATAAATCGAAGGTTCAGAAGGTTCAAATTTGTCAAGAAGCTAAAACCAGGGTTCAAAAGGTCCAAGCTCCCTCAAGAATCTAAAACGGAGGTTCAAAAGGTCCAAGCGCCCTCAGGAAGCTAAAACCAAGGTTCAAAATGTTCAAGCTCCCTCAAGAAGCTAAAACGAAGGTTCAGAAGGTTTAACTTCCTCAAGAAGCTAAATAAGGTTCAAAAGGTTCAAGCTCCTCAAGAAGCTAAAACGAAGGATCAAAAGGTTCAAGCTGTCCAAAAAACCGTGCCAAACGGAGAAAGTTAAGCGGTCCCGAACCGAGTCGCACGACCGACGGCTCCGAAAATCGGAAAATGGTCTCCAAACGGGAACAGTGGTCTACGACCACGAAAACTAGCCTACGGCCACTGAGAGATGGTCAAAACCTCTCCCTCCCTTCGGGGAGAGAAAACAGAACCTGGTTCGCAAATCAAGGCAAAGCAAAAAGAGTCCGAGTCCGGAGGTAAGGCTCTCAGCCGAAACTCCGTAACCTCAGAACGAGCACAACATGCGCAATCACCGATGGTGTTAAAGGCCAAGAACAAACACCCTCTAAGCCTAGAATGTATAGATATAGAGAGATATATGTGTCCTTAGACAAATTTTTTTCAACCTCTGTAAAGGAGAGGGAGGCCCTCTCTTATAGAGAAACAAGAGGGTTCAAGCTTTTTGGAGAAGCTAGAGCAAAAGGTTCAAGCTTCTTAGAGAATCTAGAGCAAAGGTTCAAAAGTTTCAAGCTTCTTGGAGAAGCTAGAGCAAAGGGTTCAGGCTTCTTGGAGAAGCTAGAGCAAAGGTTCAAAACGTTCAAGCTTCCTCAAGAAGCTAAAACGAAGGTTCAAAAGGTTCAAGCTTCCTCAAGAAGTTAAAACAAGGGTTCAAAAGTTTCAAGCTCCCTCAAGAAGCTAAAATGAAGGTTCAAAAGGTTCAAGCTCCCTCCGAAAACTAAAACGAAGGTTCAGAAGGTTCAACTTCCTCAAGAAGCTAAAACCAGGGTTCAAAAGGTTCAAGCTTCCTCGGAGAAGCTAGAGCAAAGGTTCAAGCTTCCTCAAGAAGCTAAAACGAAGGTTCAAAAGGTTCAAGCTTCCTCAAGAAGCTAAAACGAAGGTTCAAAAGGTTCAAGCTTCCTCAAGAAGCCAAAACAAGGGTTCAAAAGGTTCAACCTCCCTCAAGAAGCTAAAATGAAGGTTCAAAAGGTTCAAGCTCCCTCAGAAAACTAAAACGAAGGTTCAGAAGGTTCAACTTCCTCAAGAAGCTAAAACCAGGGTTCAAAAGGTTCAAGCTTCCTCGGAGAAGCTAGAGCAAAGGTTCAAAAGGTTCAAGCTTCGTCAAGAAGCTAAAACGAAGGTTCAAAAGGTTCAAGCTTCCTCAAGAAGCTAAAACGAAGATTGAAAAGTTCAAAATTCAAGCTTCCTCAAGAAGCCAAAACAGGGGTTCAAAAGGTTCAAGCTCCCTCAAGAGGCTAAAACGGAGGTTCAAAAGGTTCAAGCTCCCTCAAGAAGCTAAAACGAAGGTTCAAAACGTTCAGGCTCCCTCAGGAAGCTAAAATGAAGGTTCAGAAGGTTCAAATTCGTCAAGAAGCTAAAACCAGGGTTCAAAAGGTTCAAGCTCCCTGAAGAAGCTAAAACGGAGGTTCAAAAGGTCCAAGCGCCCTCAAGAAGCTAAAACCAAGGTTCAAAATGTTCAAGCTCCCTTAAGATGCTAAAATGAAGGTTCAGAAGGTTTAACTTCCTGAAGAAGCTAAAATAAGGGTTCAAAAGGTTCAAGCTTCCTCAAGAAGTTAAAACGAAGGTTCAAAAGGTTCAAGCTGTCCAAAAACTGTGCCAAACGGAGAAAGTTAAGCGGTCCCGAAAAGCGGCGCACGGCCGACGGCTCCGAAAACTGGAAAATGGTCTCCAAACGGGAACAGTGGTCTACGACCACGAAAAGTAGCCTACGGCCACTGAGAGATGGTCTACAAAACCTCTCCCTCCCTTCGGGGAGAGAAAACAGAACCTGGTTCGCAAATCGAGGCAAAGCACAAAAGAGTCCCGAGGTCCGGAGGTAAGGCTCTCAGCCAAAACTCCGTAACCTCAGAACGAGCACAACATGCGCAATCACCGGTGGTGTTAAAGGCCAAGAACAAACACCCTCCCTAAGCCTAGAATGTAGAGATATAGAGAGATATATGTGCTTTTCCTTAGACAAATTTTTTTCAACCTCTGTAAAGGAGAGGGAGGCCCTCTCTTATAGAGAAACAAGAGGGTTCAAGCTTCTTGGAGAAGCTAGAGCAAAAGGTTCAAGCTTCTTAGAGAAGCTAGAGCAAAGGTTCAAAAGTTTCAAGCTTCTTGGAGAAGCTAGAACAAAGGGTTCAAGCTTCTTGGAGAAGCTAGAGCAAAGGTTCAAAGATTCAAGCATCCTCAAGAAGCTAAAACGAAGGTTCAAAAGGTTCAAGCTTCCACAAGAAGCCAAAACAAGGGTTCAAAAGGTTCAAGCTTCCTCAAGAGGCTAAAACGAAGGTTCAAAAGGTTTAAGCTTCCTCAACAAGCTAAAACGAATGTTCAAAAGGTTCAAGCTCCCTCAAGAAGCTAAAACGAAGGTTCAAAAGGTTCAAGCTCCCTCAGGAAACTAAAACGAAGGTTCAGAAGGTTGAACTTCCTCAACAAGCTAAAACCAGGGTTCAAAAGGTTCAAGCTTCCTCGGAGAAGCTAGAGCAAAGGTTCAAAAGGTTCAAGCTTTCCCAAGAAGCAAAAACGAAGGTTCAAAAGGTTCAAGCATCCTCAAGAAGCTAAAACGAAGGTTGAAAAGTTCAAAATTTCGAGCTTTCTCAAGAAGCCAAAACAAGGGTTCAAAAGGTTTAAGCTCCCTCAGGAGGCTAAAACGAAGGTTCAAAAGGTTCAAGCTCCCTCACGAAGCTAAAACGAAGGTTCAAAAGGTTCAAGCTCCCTCAGGAAACTAAAACGAAGGTTCACAATGTTCAAGCTCCCACAAGAAACTAAAACGAAGGTTCAAAAGGTTCAAGCTTCCTCGGAGAAGCTAGAGTAAAGGTTCAAAAGGTTCAACTTCCTCAAGAAGCTAAAATCAGGGTTCAAAAGGTTCAAGCTTCCTCAAGAAGCTAAAACGAATGTTGAAAGTTCAACATTACAAGCTTCCTCAAGAAGCCAAAACAGGGGGTCAAAAGGTTCAAGCTCCCTCAAGAGGCTAAAACGAAGGTTCAAATGGTTCAAGCTCCCTCAAGAAGCTAAAACAAAGGTTCAAAAGGTTCAGGCACCCTCAGGAAGCTAAAACGAAGGTTCAGAAGGTTCAAATTCGTCAAGAAGCTAAAACCAGGGTTCAAAAGGTTCAAGCTTCCTCAAGAAGCCAAAACAAGGTTTCAAAAGGTTCAAGCTCCCTCAAGAGGGTAAAACGAAGGTTGAAAAGGTTCAAGCTCCCTCAAGAAGCTAAAACGAAGGTTCAAAAGGTTCAAGCTCCCTCAGGAAACTAAAACGAAGGTTCAGCTTCCTCAAGAAGCTAAAACCAGGGTTCAAAAGGTTCAAGCTTCCTCGGAGAAGCTAGAGCAAATGTTCAGAAGGTTTAAGCTTCCTTAAGAAGCTAAAACGAAGGTTGAAAAGTTCAAAATTTCAAGCTTCCTCAAGAAGCCAAAACAGGGGTTCAAAAGGTTCAAGCTCCCTCAAGAGGCTAAAACGAAGGTTCAAAAGGTTCCAGCTCCCTCAAGAAGCTAAAACGAAGGTTCAAAAGGTTCTGGCTCCCTCAGGAAGCTAAAACGAAGGTTCAGAAGGTTCAACTTCGTCAAGAAGCTAAAACTAGGGTTCAAAAGGTTGAAGCTCCCTCAAGAAGCTAAAACGAAGGTTCAAAAGGTCCAAGCGCCCTCAAGAAAGTAAAACCAAGGTTCAAAAGGTTCAAGCTCCCTGAAGAAGCTAAAACGAAGGTTCAGAAGGTTTAACTTTCTCAAGAAGCTAAAATGTGCGTTCAAAAGGTTCAAGCTTCCTCAAGAAGCTAAAATGAAGGTTCAAAAGGTTCAAGCTGTCCAAAAACCGTGCCAAACGGAGAAAGTTAAGCGGTCCCGAACTGAGGCGCACGACCGACGGCTCCGAAAATCGAAAAATGGTCTCCAAACGGGAACAGTGGTCTACGACCACGAAAAGTAGCCTACGGCCACTGAGAGATGGCCTACGAAACCTCTCCCTCCCTTCGGGGAGAGAAAACAGAACCTGATTTGCAAATCGAGGGAAAGCACAAAAGAGTCCCGAGGTCTGGATCTAACGTTCTCAGCCGAAACTCCGTAAC